>JAWPHD010009919.1:0-98943 GCA_037043455.1 Cyrtodaria siliqua
CCTATACCAACATTCCGTGTATCGCCCATAGGTTTTGTTTCTAAAAAAGGAACCAAATGAGTATCGTTTGATACATCATCTTTCCTATCCTGAGGGTCCTTCACTTTATGACTTTATTGACCAGAATTTGTGCCCGGTCCAATACACTGATTTTGATGAAGCAGTAGCTATGGTACATCAAAGTTTCATCAAGATTGGGTAACAAATATGACCTCTAGAGTGTACACAAGTTTTTTCAAGTATTTGACCTAGTGACCTAGTTTTTGACCCCCACATGACCCATTTTTGAACTTGACCGAGATTTCATTAAGACAAACATTCTGACAAAGTTTCATCAAGATCAGGTCAAAAATATGGCCTCTAGAGTGTACACACGGTTTTTTCCAAAGTTTGACCTAGTGACCTAGTTTTTAACCCCATGTGACCCATTTTCAAACTTGACCAAGATATAATTAAGACAAACATTCTGACAAAGTTGCATCAAGCTCGGGTCAAAAATATGGCCTTTAGAGTGTACACAAGGTTTTTCCAATATTTGACCTAGTGACCTAGTTTTTGACCCCACATGACCCATTTTCGAACTTGACCGGGATTTCATTGAGACAAACATTCTGACAAAGTTTCATGATGATTGCATCAGAAATGTAGCCTCTAGAGTGTACACAAGCAAAAGTTAACGGACGGACGACGGACGGACGACGGAAGACGGACAACACACCAATCCATAAGCTCTGCTGGCCCTTGGCCAGTAGAGCTAAAAATGTAAAAAAATAAAAATAAAATCAAATATTCCAGTTTCGAGTGGGATGGGTGGGGGTGTGTGGGGGTGAGTGGGAGGGGGCAACATGTGTAAGAATTGACAAAAGCAACACAGAAATATTTTTAAATAAATGAGTTTCAAGTGTGGGGGGAGGGGGCGTAGGGGTGGTGGCGGGTGAGGGTAGAGGGCAACATATATGTGTAAGAATTGACTAAAACAACACAGAAATAAAAAAAAATAAAAAAAAGGAAAACAAAAGTGTGGAGGGGGGTGGGGGGTGGAGGGAGTGGGGGCGGGTGGAGGAGGGAGCCCATGCCCCAATATGGGTGAAGTATGAATAAGATGCATAATGCTATAAGAAATCCAAAACCAAAATTATAAATATATACATGCTTACATGCAAACCAAGAAATGCCTTTATTGCACATTTTATGGGCCATCACAATTTGGGTTCCATGGTAGCCCAGAATTTGCAAAAGACAAAATTACTTACCCAACCCTTTACAACATACTACAAGGAAACCAATTCCAAACTTTAGTTCAGCTAGGACAAGAAATGTAATAGATAATAGACTTGTAAACACAGCTTACACGCAAAATTTGATGTGAAACAGACACATTTTAAGGGCTATCAGAATTTGGGTTCCATGGGAGCCCAGGGGGTAACAGGAACCAAAATTACTTAAGCAGCCCTTAAGGTAATGCTATAAGGAAGCTAATTACCAAATTTGGTTGTGCTAGGGTAATAAATGTAAGAGATATAGACTTGTAAACACAGCTTACACGCACAATTTGATGTGAAATAGGACACATTTTATGGGCTATCATCATTTGGGTTCCATGGGACCCCATGGGTTATAGGAACCAAATTGCTTATGCAGCCCTTAAGATAAAGCTGTAAGTAAGCCCATGGCCAAATTTGGTTGTGCTAGGATAAGAAATGTAAGAGATATAGACTTGTAAACACAGCTTACACGCAAACCTTGCTGTGGGACGCCGACGCCGACCCCGGGGTGATTACATAAGCTCTCTTACTCTTCGAATAGTCGAGCTAAAAACGCGACACAGACAATAATATTTCTAATAACTGGACAAATTGGGCATTCCCATATATATATATTTTAGAGATTTTCCTATAATCTCTTTATACAAACATGCGATCCTGGTTTGGTGTCATATACCTTCGTATATATTTGTATATACTTGCATATACAAACGTAGTCAAACATCTGTCAAACAACAGCCACGTCAATTGCTTAATAAATGCACCAAGTGTTAAAGCTACAACTACTATTACTAATTGCATTGGCATATTTTATTCATATTTATTAAAGTATTATACTGATAAGGTATACACATATATTTAATGTCAAATTGTCTTATTGTTCAAAATGCCTGTCATCTGCCAAATGTACTAAAAACAATCATTTACACAGAACGTTTGAGAACAAATTACCAGTTTATGGTATTGCTAGTAATGACATTTGAATATTGGAATGATACTTAATAAATAGTAGATATTAATATACATTTTATCGAAAATGAGTAGATAAACACACGTTGCATCACGCGTATACTTGCAATGTAAACGTACTTTATTGCTTTTATTTTATATCCAAGCAAAATGTTTGAGCCACAAGTAATTCCAGCAATATTAATGAAGGCCTTTGCCGTCAGTATTACAATTAACAACTAGAACCAACATATTCCTACTTTGTCCAAATTCCTACTTTGCGCACGGACGATTCCGGAATTGAACCGCGCGTTTTGAGAATTCCGAAAATGCCGCGCATTTTAAAAATTCTTACTTCGCGCAGAGCAATTCCGGAATTGTCCATATTCTCATTTTGCGCATAACATATACACTCACTGGGCATGAACAGACGAATACAACCACCCCACAAGCATTGGCATCGATGTCCATCCACGCCCCTTCGGACATAGTACCTTTGTTATAACGTAGAAACCATTGAGATCCCCACAATATACACCTTAAAGTAGCTATCCCGCAAACAATGGTCTAATTTTAATGTGTACAATGTTTCTAAACCTACTGACGACGAATTAGTATATAACTTATATATTCTGAAAAGCTTCACTCTACAGACATACACACGTCTATAAACGGCTTTAACCGGCCAGGCCAAACTCCAAAACTGGAGCGTCGAAATAAGATTTACCAACCATTTTACGCATATTTACGGGTATTCTAAAAACCCAAGAATAAAACTATTGTTTTAAACGGCACATAAATATTTGACCTGAACACCTGGATAGAGTTTTGATGGACGGTTTTGTAAATTAAATGTGATTTTTCACTTATTTGGCGGTTGGTTTCTTTAAGGCGGGTGCAGGAATTTCTGATATTGCACCATCGACTGCGTGATCTCATTCTGTTATAAATTATAAGCTTTTTTTAACAGTTTTCATCTTTGCGAAGATAATCAGGTGAGCTATTCAG
Organism: Cyrtodaria siliqua; assembly: GCA_037043455.1. Lineage (NCBI taxonomy): Eukaryota > Metazoa > Mollusca > Bivalvia > Adapedonta > Hiatellidae > Cyrtodaria > Cyrtodaria siliqua. The sequence goes on from JAWPHD010009919.1 coordinate 3,222, forward strand.
TGCAATAATGGACCTCTTGTTTAATATTCCACATGCTGGTAGATGGGCCGTGAATCCAACTATGACTGTGCTTGCATCTTTTGTTGCAATAGAAGTGTGTATGTCGGCATATGTATCTTGTCCAGATAAGAATGTGTGACGCAATATTACAGTCAACTTAACCTGATCTCAACATACTTAAAGTCTCATGCGGTCGCTGTGTGGATGTTGTCAAACAATATATTCAACTTATGCCGCTTTTTATTAAGTCGTCCTGACTTGATATATTGTAGTATATCAACATAGACTATGTCAACATAGGATTATATATCGTTATAGTTATGGTCATAAACATGATATCATCCGAGCTTCCATAGTTTTATCAACTAAATAAAAGTTTCTTTTTAATATATTTTAGTTTTACACTGACTGTAATGTACTTCTATTCTACATTATATTTCACAAATTGATAAAATCATTTCAATATTTCTCCCTAATTTGAACCTTCATCATGAATTAACTTGTGAATTTGATAATAGCGTTGGGTATTTAAACTCCAAAATGTCAAATACAGTAAAATACGACTAGTAACAATTGAATTTAATTGAATTGGGGTTTTACCGCGCACCAACACAAGAAAAGTTATGTGGCGCCAAACGGGGATGAACATGCGCGGCTTAAATCTAGATAAAATATGGAAAATGGGCCTAGAAACTTCCAACAGAACTGCAGAGTTGCTGCAAATTCTATTGTAGACACTCCATTTACGATGGAGCCACGTTTCCATATCTGCATATGCGGTGTCATGAAGAAAACCTTGAATGAGCACGATAAAAAAATGACAAAATGAACATGAAGGGTGTGTCCTACCCCTCTGCCTCTAGCGGGATTTGCAGTGGTTGTATTCTACCCCGGCAACCACACGAGGAGACTAGAAACAAAGTCACCGGCATCAATACGTGCAATAAATAAGATGAAATGACAGACTTACTTTAAATTAGTGGGCATAATCGAATAAAGCACAATATTAGGTAAAGAGACGTTGAAACCAACATATACCGAGAAATGGTCACATATTCCGGGAAATGGTCACACAATCAGATATTCCATGAAAAGCTGATTGGTTTAATTTAGGATAGGCACGTTGACACTGTAAAAGTATTGTTCACCCATTCATTCTCCATTTATTTAAGATATGTAATGAAACGTTTTATTACAAGTAGAGACACAGGCCGAATAGAAAATTAAACATTACAAAACGCATTCATAACAAATTATAAATAACAACCACTGATAAAGGGATCATTGGAATCAAAAAACACAAACAGGAGAGAAAATGTAGCAGACTAGGTTTAATTGAAGTTGTTTAAACATTTACTCATACAAATTCATTAAAACGTATTATTTCTTGAGATGAACAATTTGTCCTGTCTCGTACGATTTTCGAATAGCGTCGTTTACAATACCAGCTCTCTCAGAGTGTTCCCTTGTAACTTCTAGTACGGCTTTTCCTGTAATAACAAATATATGCATGCAGCTCCTTGCCAGAGAACATTTACGTAGTCTAATACATACTTCCGAACACTTAAAGTAACTATCCCGCCAACAACAGCCACATTTTACAATTTCAACCTTTCTGACGACGAGCTATATACATAATTTACCTTTTTTTGAGAATCAAAACTCTGTAGACACAATATAAACATCTTTAACTAGCCAGGTCAAACCCCAAAACTGCAACGTCGTATTTAGCGTTACCAACTTATAATTCAATTTAAAAGTTGATTCTTATATGGGTTTTGTGTTTGCCTATGATCAACCGACTGTGAATCATGAAGTTGACGATAAGCATGCATTACAACTTCAATTCTTAGTGAACTCGTCTAAAAAAAACATATTTTGCAATGTTCAGTCTACCATTTTACTTACTGAAATGACGTTTTCGTACATTAGTCTATTGCTAGGCCTTGTGTGTTTGTGATGTTTTATATTGGATTTTATGCATCTTTTTATATAGTTTTTCTTTGTTTTTTTGTTTCTTTGTGGTTGACTGTCGTCCTTGAATGCTACTTTTACTGTTGTATTTTTATATCTACTTTTACTGAAGTGTAGTATGTGATAATTATTATAGGTATATTAGCAACAAAACGTTCATTAGCCTCTCTAGCGCTGTTGGCTGAGGCGTCGTGTTAGTATCGGGGAAGTCAGGGTTCAAGCCTGCTGATTTCATTTTTCATTTTTTTATTTTAAATTTTCATCATTATTATGGTTTTCATTATTGCAAATGGTAAGGTAGCAATAAACAGGTCCTGTACATTTTTTAATGTGATAACGCAATCTTATAATTACACATGGTAGCAGTGAACAGTTTATATGTGTTGTAATGCACACGCTAACGCACGTGAACAATTGTATTTCTGTGCTGATGTGAACGTCTAGCACATCGTGTTACAATGGTGAATTGTAATCAATTTGAAAGGCATGTCAAGGTATTTGAACAGAGAGAAGGGAGGTCGCCCACCTTGATTCAAAATGTTTGGTAGGAAGAAATGATGGTAAAATTCGGGAAGAATGTGTCTGGTAAGAAAACCCGGTCATGACGTGTTTATGTCTCCGTGACATTTTTTTTCAATATTGTTTTAACATTGTTGTTTCATCTGATTTTGACCAATGGATGCTAGGATGTTATTGTCATAAAAAGCTTGCATACGTTTGATAACAGCTTTATGGCCCTTGAATTATTTAAACAGTATATATTTTATTATATCTAGCGCCTAATATTGCATATGATGTCCGGCCCTCTCCTTTCAGGCTAAAAAAATACCTCATTAGGCAGACATGTACGACTACCATTAATAACTCTAAACTTAGTTAGATAGCAGGAGGTATACAGTAGGGTGGTCTGCCTCAACCACAAAAAAATCGACCGTCATACATAGTCCTAAAATGTGCTCAGAATTGACGTTAAATGCCAAACAAATCTAAAATTAGTGTGTTTTGCAAATAAAACTATGCGTTGCTCGTATACAAACACGTTCATGTCTACCATAGATACATCTCCTAAAAACAGAACAGTATTATACCATCAGTTGCTTTAATAAATATTATTTATATGTTTATACTGTTTGTGTTATATTGTAAATGTGTAAATGTTTCTTTATAGTTATAACAATACCTTGTACAACATCAACAAAGTGGTTCAGCTCGTTGACATAAGCCTGCTCAAACCGCTCTGGAAACGATGGTTTCATTGGCGGATCTTCTACACCTGACGCTGTATAAGTGTGCACGTCAGTTTGCCTCGCCGGTTCCATTTTTAACATGCCCTTAGAACCATATACCTGTTCAAATATATAACGATTCACCATCTGCTTATGAAAATATATAAGTAATACAATTACTGAAGGAAAATAAACATAACACAATTAAAAGATAGATAACATTAAAAAACAAGCAACATATTAATGCAAATTAACTCCGATATTTCTGAAAGGCAAATATTTAATGACTGAAACTTTCGACCATTGAACATGGTGATTGTGTCTAGATTTCCAACACTATGTTGCCCATTTAAAGACACATTTATGAAAAAAATGCATCTTTATAAAAACATAGGCGACTGTGACAGTTAATACTGTATTAAAAACCAATTCGCTAAATCCCATTTTATATTTGGACTGTATTTCATATGTTATACAATTAAAGTATAAACATTATGTAATCCTACACATATTTTCCTTAATCGTAATCTTTATACATGAAAGTGGTCAATACGGACTGGTAACAGGACATGCCGATCAACAAAGGTCGTCAATCTTTATTTTCCAGACTTATCGTTTTATTGTATTGTATTTGCATTATTTATTGTTCCCAACTTTTATTTTATTTTCAAAATAAATATTTTCTCTTTAGAGACCCTTTCACTATGTACTTTTCAGAGAAATTCACGCTTTGCAAAAAGAGTGCCCATGCGTAAAGAAGTGTGATACCAATGATAAATTAGAACACGGAAACCAGTTCTGTTACCAGAATTAACGAGTTCTGTTACCAGAATTGAGAGAACGGCATTCTTTAAAGGAAAATACCGCAACAATGCGCTAAAAGCTTTATTTCAGTAGTATATATAAACTATATTTTATTTCAAGAGAATCAATGTACTGTCTTATTATACATAACTTCTTGGATTAGATGGAATGATATAATCTGACTTTAAAGTCGAAGTGTTGTGAAGGTGAGGAACATTCTCTGAAAGCATACATATATACAGGAGATGCTACATGTACGTGCACTATTTTTGTATCTTCATGACATATCTTGCGTGAGTAAACATAAGCCAAATATAACCTCAAATTCAAGTTTAGTTTTACTGTCTGTGTGTACAGTGCTAGTGCAGCGTACATTGTCTCGTACTTGAAATCTTGAGTATTTTTTTCTATCAGGTCAATTGTTTTAGTTATTTTCTGCTATCGAGCTTCGGTTTGAACTGTTTACATATGCGTATTGATTGAGGAGATTTAAGTACGTATTATTTTGGTAGTAAAATAGTCCCGATTAAAACTAAATTGTTGTCGTGCATTATTTCAAATCTTGCAAAATCTAATTTGCAGATATTCTGAAAAGTATATTTACACAAGAAATAAATAAGTTTCAGGCAAAAATATTCCAATTTAACAGGTTTTACAAAATCTTGTAATTTAGTAGTATGCAGAAGTATATGTGAATATAAAGAACGATAACTCTGTGTGGAGATTGGGTATAGCTATCATATGTTGAATGCGTGCAAACGCTCTTTCGTGAGCAATGAGTATCGCTACCTCTTTAGATCCCTCAATGATCGTTGGTTTATGTGCTGTCATACATTTATAGTCTTCAAAATGCCTTGATTATTATAAATAACAAGACCTCGGTCTGAGGGTATCTCGCCCATCGCGGCAAACCGCATATGAAATATTTTATTAAATTTGTGCTTAAATGATGTCCACCAAAGACAACACTTCTTATGACTAAGTATCAAAAAAATAAAACCGAAGTAATCATAAGAAGTTAAGTTACTGAGGTTAAGTGGTTGTAAATTTTGTCAAGCGCATCACTTTTAATCGATGCCTATATCTAATAAATGATTTATTACTAGATTCATTCTACTGATAAAGAATAAGTTGTTTTGGCGTTCATTTCATCAAAATCCATCAACTATTAAGAAAGTTACGATTTTACAAGCTGTGTATTATGAGTAAATTTGCCAGTATTTACCAGTGCGGGCCTAATAAATGTAGATTTCAAAATTACGACACTACGTGCAGTCCGAGCAGTCCGAATAACATGACATTTGCATTGATGGCGTGTTTCACCAGGTATCCGTGTAAGGACTGTATATATGGGTGTCGAAATCATAAGAACTTGTCACAGGATCGCAAGCCATTATCCAGAGTAGTTAGTGACCAATACCATAAAGGCAAGGGGTTAGTCAAATCTATTTTATTTGTTGTAAGTTATTGTCGTATTTAAATTGTTGTTCTGAAGTAGACATAGATAGTTAGCAGGATATTGTCTTTAATTCGTGTACGTTTTCAAACGTCAGAATATTTTTGCAAATTATTGTCTGATAAGATTATTGGTGCATATAGTTACATTATTGATGATGCCAGTTGTTCTGTAGATAGTAAATGGAATATGCGATTCAGATTGTATGTACTTTTTCTACGGAGGTTTCTAACTGTCATTACGTTATTGCATAAACGGTTATTGTTTATTGTGCAGTATAAATCTCTGATGTTGGTTTTCATATTGTCATTATTATTCAATCACTCTGAGGTCGCTGTACCAGTATAGCCTATAATATGTTAACGGGATGTAAAACCAATTATTCATTCAGTCTATGGTAGAATTATTATGTTGTAAGTTTTGCGTTACATCTAGAAATGTGAGATCTGTAATTGTTTTACACGTTTTGTTAAAGTCTATTCGAAGAAGGTTTAGAATTCGGGTTTATTCATTCTGAATAAAGATTGCTTTGCAATCAGTTATTAGGTATGGTGATACCTTAGTGCTATTATAAAATACATGTTGTGATAACATTGTAAGACTTGGTATATATTTTGTAGTCGTATACGGTAGGAGCGTAGAGCATGTAGAGCGTATTGTCGGGAGCGTGGTCTACGGGGTCGTAGGTTGGGAACGCCGTCATAGGACACGGACAGCATTCGCTATTTGGGCGACAGACCAGACGGTAGCCACGGAGACGCTAGGCAAGAGGGCCTGGTTACGCAGATAACTACGCAAATAACGTCACCGGATGTTTAATACCGGGACTTAGGCCATTGCCGGAAAGGATCGTGCGAGGGGGCGTCGCGTGTGAATTACGTCACCGGAAGTATGTGTGGTACCGGGACGAATAGCAACCGCTAAGGACGGGATTGCAATATAACGCGGAAGTGAAATATTAGTGCCGGGAACTGTACCGAAAGGACTCCGCTAGATATAGCTTTGAGAGATAAAATAGCGTGTGATATAGCATACATATATCATAAATACAGATATCAGATATTCAGTCTGATTAAAACCGAACAGTTTAATCTAACGTGTAGTAAACTTCATTTTAAACATGATTTAAAATGTTGATATTTCTACTTTGTCATTTGTATTCATTTGTATATATGTTCATCTTGTTGTAAATACATTTGTAAATTTATTTACTTGGTGAGTTGTCTCCACTTGGTCCATCTTGTTACAGTGGTTTAGCCAGGGTGTAGTTTTGTGAAAAAAGAATGCAAAATATGACCAAGACCTTCGTATTTTTTGTCGTTCAGTGATATCCACCAATGCCAACAATACATATGACCAAGTATCAAAGACATAAAGTAAGGCAATCAGAAAATTAACTGAGGTTAAGCTACCTAACTAAGGTTGTTACCTAACTAAGGCTAAGTTTGGGGGAAATAACGTATAATATTACCTTGACCTTGGTAATTTTTGTTATCCAACGATGTCCACAAATGCCAACTAGAGCTGTCGCCTTTTAAGGGCGACAAATATACCCCCACTACCCCTCCGTTCCCCAACCTACTGTTTAAGTAAAGATTGAGTGGAATGGAATTTTCATGATCAGGTAATGGTGGCCTTGACCTATTAACCTCAAAACCAATAAGCGCCATCTTTTAATCGCAGGCAGTCCTCCTATTAAGTTTCATGAGATTTGCTTCAGGGGGAGAGTAGTTACGGAGCGTACAAGATTTTTCATTATCTGCATCCCGGTAACATTGACCTTTGATCTACTGAACTCAAAATTAATAGGGTTCATCCTCTCACCACAGGCAGTTCACCTATGAAGTTTCATGAGAATTACTTCAGGAAGAGAGTAGTTACTGAGCGTACAAAGTTTGTCATTATCGGGTGCCAGTGACCTTGACCTCTGACCTACTGACCTCAAAATCAATATGGGTCATCCTCTCACCACAGGCAGTTCGCCTATGAATCTGCATGAGCTTTGCTTCAGGGGAAGAAGAGTTATGCAGCGCACAAGGTTTTTCAGTATTGGATGCCGGTGGCCTTGACCTTTGACATACTGAACCAAATCAGAAGTGGTCGTCCTCTCACCACAGGCAGTTCACCTATGGAGTTTCGTGAGATTTGCTTCAGGGGAGGAGTTATAGAGTGGACAATGTTTTTTTATTATCGGGTCCCGGTGACCTTGACCTTTGATCTGCTGACCTCAAAATCAAAAGTCTTGTCCTCCCACCACAATCAGTTTAGCTATAGAGTTTCAACATATTTTCTGCAGGGGGACAGGAGTTATGGAATTGACAAGATTTTTCTTTATCGGGTCCCGGTGACCTTGACTTTTGATTTACTGACCTCAAAATCTACAGGGGTCCTCCTCTCACCACAGGCTGTTCTCCTATAAAGTGTCATGAGATTCTCTTCAGGGGAAGCGGAGTTATGGTGCGGAAAAGGTTTTTCATTATCGGGTCCGGTGACCTTGACCTTTGACCTACTGACCTCAAAATCATAAGGGATCATCCTCTCATCACAGGCAGTCCGTGTATGAAGTTTTTTAGATTTGTTTCAGGGGAGAGGAGTTATGGAGCGTACAATGTTGCGTCTACAGACAGACAGACTGACGGACGGACAGGGTGAAACCAATATAACAATACATATGACCAAGTATTAAAGACATAAAGTGAGACAATCACATAAAGTTAACTGAGGTTAAACTACCTAACCAAGGTTAGGTTTGGGGAAAATAACGCAAATATGACATTGACCTTGGTAATTTTTGTCGTTCAGTGATGTCCGCCAATGCAAACAATACATATGATCAAGTATCAATGAAAGCAATTAAAGTTATCGGAAAAAGTTAACTGAGGTTAACTTACCTAACAAAACTGATGTTTAGGGTAAATAACGTGACCTTGACCTTGGTATTTTTTGTCGTTCAGCAATGCCAACCATACATATAACCAAGTAGCAAACAAAAAAAATGAGGCAATCACATACAGTTAACTGAGGTTAAGTTACCTAACCAAGGTTGTTACCTAACCAAGGTTAACCTTTGAGAAAATAACGCAAAATATTACCTTGGCCTTGGTAATTTTATCATTACGTGATGTACCTTTACCCAGCAAAGCACCTGACAAAGTTTCAGAAAAATTCGAGCAGCGGTTGTTGAGATATAGTTGATTTAAAATGTGGCCGCCGCCCGAAAAGTGACTAATATGTCTCTCTACCCACTGTGGGCGAGGAAAAAAAGAAAAAGAAGCTGACATTCCATTATTTTTAAGTCACCTATTCAATTGTATTGGGCAATGTCTAACCTATAACAGAAGCAGGTGTTTTAATGAATAATTTAAAGTATCTACCAAAGCATCAAAATCCATTCCATTTCAAGTAATTGTCCTATTTACTCGAGAGCGTAAAGAGATCGTATTTTGTCTTTATATTCACCCACCTGAGAAAGGTTCATTTCAGTTAAGTGCTTTACAATTTCTTTCCGTGACACAGTAGCCGTGCATGGTACTTGAAAACGGCACCGCAATTAGTATTATTTGATTGTCACACTTAGAAGAACTAAGATCGTAAATGTGAATTGGCCCCTAGGTCTCACTACATAGTTAGCTCCCTTGAAAGCCATTTTAGGACAAAACTTGCGCCATAAAAAGAGTAGTGTGTTATTCGGTTTTAAATAGTTTTAATAATTGCTGACAGATATATCTTCTGCTGTTGCAGGTGAGATGAACACAGTCTGAAATTGGATGTGCAGCTATTAGACGATACTGGCACCAAACAGTGTAGGAATTTGGTACAAACTCTGGAGTAAAAGCCCGAAATAGTGCAATGGATGCCACCACTCAAACTTTTAAAAAAACTGGTCAACGTAGCATATTTTGTACATTTCTGTGTCGGCAATTGAAAGTGTTTCATAAAAAAGTGACCTTTGCCTTGGAAACTTGAGGTTCGAAATGGCCCAGTAAACTGTATTCATATAGGCCAATATAGTAAAATTGCACTGTGTAGTGAGACCTTCATATTATTGTCAAAGGTACTCGGAATCAACTAAAGTAGGTATAAACATTCACAGAACACAGTCAATCAAAAATAGACATTTCGGAAAACCACAATTACAAGTAAGCAATATCACACATAAAACGGTTGAAACGGTCAGCGGTAAAAGGGCCGCTGGGGTGGGATTCAAAGCACGTTCTAGGGTGCACCATATATCAAATTCATTTACTGGGAAAACACGATACCTAACTATGATACCTAACCGCATGACGGAAAATAAAAATAAACGTTAATGCAATCAAAGCGTTACCTCTAATCTGATATCATAACCATAGCAACAGTATCTGGAGAAGTCCAGCACGCCAATGGTGCCACTTGGAAATTTCATGGTTACTACGACAGAATCTACGTCGCCTTTGTCTTTAATCTCCTGGAAAATAGATCGGACAATTCATTAACAGACAGTGTATTAACGAATTGACGATACTAATGGATCTTAGTAAATATCATGGCCTTAGTCCTTGCATAGAATACGTCCTCCATGTTCACACACAAAAGTATAGCTGATATAATCGCTATATCGTTACAATGTAAGAACTATCCGTGATTTACTTTCCGTCAAACATAGAAATTTAATTCCAGATGTATGCATGTTCTTTACATTAAGCATACTGTGTTGGAAGTGTCCACCTCAGTCATAACGTTTGATGTGCTTTCTATACTGGGTCGCCAATAAAGAGTAATGTTCATATCGAAGAAGATGTGACAGATTGGTTGGTTGGTTGGTTGGTTGGTTGTATGGTGGTTTACGTCATTTTCAACACATGTAAGGTTATATATGACGGTCGATTTTTTGTGGTGGAGGCAGACCACCCACTTTTCCTGGGTAGAACCAGTACTGTCGAATCGACACTTCCTTACTTACGAGTCGAGATTCCAGTGGGATTCGAACCCGCAGCGGTGAGATGCGAAGGTTTACAATGCAACGTCGTTAAGAGATGCGACAGACTGCACCGATCGCAGTGCGTGTTCCAAACTCTTGATCAAGAGGGCGTGGATTCCATCCTCGCCGTCGGCATGTACTTTATCATTGAGCAAAATGATATATAACGGTCGATTCTTTAGTGGTGGAGGCAGACCACCAAATCTTTCCTGGTAGAACCAATACTGTGTACATCCCACCATCTGTAAGAATCGACACTCTCTCACTTACGGATGGCGGTAGATATGTTTATTTAAAATTGTATAGCTTATTCGCATAGGTTTATGTTACACAAATAAAGTTCCTAGCTTGAATGTTGGTGTATTACTGGAGTCATACGCTCTTTTTTCAGTGTGTTTTTCTGGGTTTATGTTGTTTTTTCTTTGTGTTTGTTTTTGTGTGTTTGTTTTTACTTAAAGAACTGAATTACCATATGTCACCATAGCTTAACTAGTTGAAGCAATTCCGAGTCACCCCAGTCAGAGTGAAAGAATACATAGAAATCCGATAACCGTGTCCTATTCTTACTATTAAATAGTGATTCATCTTGCTCTAGGATAGAATCCGATACACAGGACCGCTCGTCTTACGTCCCCCTCCAAGTCTAGGATAAATATCTTGGCTAAGGACATATCGAAGTAACGCAGTGGCACCAGTGACTCTTGAACCCGTGCTCTCCGGATTCGAACGTGCTATTCTATTCAACATGTTCAATGGGAGATAAACAGGTTGCATTAAATGATTTCTTATTTTCTATGTACAAGTATATCTTACAAAATTACGGTGTGCCGATCTCCGTCACTTATTATTGGTGCTTTTTGGCAATTTTTAATTGTTTTCTGTTTTTAATTCTTGACTTCTGCTTTATTAAAAAGAGAAGGGTTGAATTGTCTGAATTTAAATTTTGTGTGTAGAAATAGGAGTTCCCATTTAATTCCTCTATATCATATATTACATGAGTTGTGTACCCTTTACAACAGTTTTCTTTCTTCTTTTCAGTAGATAATTGTGCAAAGTGGTAGCATGTTTATTTTACATTGCATCTAGTTTTGCTTTAAAATCACTCCACTTTGCGTAGCCAAATAGCAATTAATGTGTTGGCAAGACTCTGTCCGACTGTATATTTGCGGAAGCCTTAGTCACGATACTGTCCGGCATGTCTGCTGCCTAAATGTATATTTGCTAAAACCATAGTCATGACACTGTCCGGCATGTATGTTGCCTACCTGTATATTTGCTGAAGCCATGGTCACGACACTGTCCGGCATGTCGCCGGCCATCCAGCACAGTATGTCGATATCGTGACAGAGGAATGTCAGAGTAAAGCTGTGTGCGCCAAGCCACAGTGGAGAGTCCCGCATGGTGGACCGTAGCATGTATAGTTTACCGAGGTCACCTGCACGAACTTTCCGATAAATGTCTCTGTATGATTCGTCGAACTTCCTGAAATGATCCGATTTTTTTAGGTGTGTGCAATTCCTTTTGACTTTACATGCATATTAGAATGCAGAAGAACTATAGTGCTGAAATAGTGATACTGTTATTATGATGTTCGTTTAGTGTCCGACTACCGACGATAGAAGTGAAGTGCAGAATAGCTCTTGTTTTAGAATATCAAGTATTCCTGTCCATTATTATCCAAGCTATCATGCAGGCCCGTAGCTACACTGAGGCACTGGATCTCCATATAAAGGAATTTAAATTGCCTCGGTTACATTTTAGGGCTGGCTACGGTTCTGCTATTTTGCATTAATTCACATAGCTATCAAGTGGCAAACGTACTTATTTTTTCAAAGGTAGCATAGGATCTAGATAAGAATATGATGCCAGTTAGATAAGTCAGATTAAGTATTCATATTCCAGATAAAATGATAATTATCTATAAAAATATTCAGCCAATTTTAAGCAGTCATGTTGAGTTATATTTGTCCAAACAATTTCCATGGCATTGCACATTAAGGTTCGTTGCCTTTAAACCTTTATTAATAGAGGTAGGGTAGGTCCCCATGCAATCTCCAACATGTATGAGACCCACTGACCTATATATATTAACACATATAGTAAAACATGTAGCAGAAATGCGGTGCAGCATAAATCAGCTAAAGTCTGTGAAAATAATGTGTCCTTGGGTTGCACTACTACATTAAGAGGAAAGTTTAAGGAAATGCTATTGTCTAGTGTTGGTTATCGTGTACACCCAGGTTTTCTCCAGTAACAACAATGTAAAAAGCCATGAAGTAAGACGTGATATAAATCTGTCGTATAACGCATTTTATGTCAAGTGATGCCACTCTCGAGCATCTCTATTTAAAGTTTAGATATCAAACACCTGACATTCTGATGATTATTTTTTCATATCATTAACACTTTGTAAAATAAAAAATGCGTGACTTCCTCGAAACATAAAATGGTGTTTCAGATTTTATTTAATCAATTCATCATTTTATCCTAACTTATGCGTGTATGTTTTTATACGCTCTCGTGGTTAAAATAAGACTTTCATCATATGATATTATAAAGGAAAATGGTAACAACGAACACACATTCCTTACCTATTAAATGCTGCCATTAGAACTTTACCACATTTTTCAGCTGCGTTGTAACACTCTGTGATTTTAGCAGTTTCTTCTGACATTGGTTTCTCGCATAACACATGTTTTCCTGAATTAAAACTAACCAATTAATGTCTAAAAAACACAAAATTAAAAACATTAAGTATGTGGGCGTGGTACCAATTACGATAGCATTGCCTGCCAGTTGTATTAAATTGGATCAACCGTCACAAAACACGGTTGTTACAATTACCTTGAACTAATCATAAATAACGAAAGAAATGTAACTTTATCAGAATTTATTCAAAACTGTTCCTTTATAACAGCTATTACTACCACGTGTGTTTATTCTGTCTACTTTAAGGATTCATTTAATTCATTTATGAAGCAAAATTATTAATGCACGTGGAGTAATTGATGCCAAAATATAATAATTAGGCACTAACATAAACAAACATGGCTATCATGTATCTTGTTGTTTGTCTCAACTAGGTACACATTGGTAGAAACAATAAAAATGAAGGAGCACATGATAGGAGCACACGATATTTATAGGTTATTAGATTTGTATTGGGATATATGTGAGGGTTCTTCAGCGTAACAATATTACGCGACCTTCGGAGCGCAATATGTCTACGCTGAAGAACGAGTGCATATATCCCAATACAAATCTAATAACAGTTTTATTGCATACATAATTTTAATATAAAAACGAATAATTAGAACAAAACAATAGGTTTTAACATTTAATTTTCATCAAAAATAGTTATTTGAAACAAACACATTGTCGTTAGATCGTGGGAATTTTCAGAATGAAACCAACATTGTTTACATCACGTGACATACTTTCTTTGCCATGAACAGAAAAGTGCACCAATCACGAACGAGTATATATTACACACCCAACATGACTTTACTACACGTTAATATGAACGAATATTGACGTTTCCTGTTACATTTCAAGCAAATGCGTATGCAATAAAATGTATATATGAGGCCAATCACTGCCGGATAAGATAAAACATGCTTTATTTAGCAAAGCAAGTAACATCGTAGTAGTAGTAGTCTAAGTTTTTATTTATCCTCGCCGTGTTGATACTAGTCATTTTGGCGAGCTTTTCAAATGAAGATTAGGTCCAGCGTTGGTCGAATGTCGTTTGCATCAATCGGTTCCAATGGAGATTACAAGATCTGAAGAAGAGTCAAGTTGGTGGCAGGTGGGTGATGAAATCCATCGTTGATTATCTAAGAAGATTATTGTAGAATTGAAGTTTTCGACCAATGGGATGACTGCAAAGATGCTGAAAGTAGGTCGATCCCATTGCCGGCTCGAAATCGTCTCAACCAAACAGGGCACAGGTGATTTGAAGCCTCCCAGATAGGTCAATCCCATCGCTCGTGGAGTCCGTGTTGGTGGTTTTACTCGTGGTGATGGCTCCTCCGGTGAACACGCCGTCGTACCACATCGTCGTTGTCCAGCATCATACGACTGGTGTATATCCCGCAGGGTTTATCCAAGAGTTTAGGTCCCGTGATGTTTACGTCCTGGAGCTGGCATAACATGGTGGACGACCCCCGGAACGTTCCCCAACGTTTGCGGAGGTGATGTTACGGCGTCTTCCATTCTGTGTAAGCTCCATGGTCTGTAGCCGTGGTGGTTATGTCTCAGTAGATCACAAAAAAACGGCCCTGAGAAGGGCCACGGTATCACCCTAGTGTGGGGAGTATACCATATTGGAACGTGTATTAGTGCTGATGACAACTTAAACACTACACTTTCAACGTTCGGCTCGATGGGACCGAAAAATAAGCCACACCGGGCCCGACGTTGATGGTGGTCGATGATGGTCACGTTCCAGATCCCCATGCAGGACGCGTCGACATCGCTTGAAGAAACCGTTGTAGATGGACACGTCATGCTGGTTCGATGGTCTGAACGGGAATGAAGTAACATCGTGAAATAGTCTTCCTAAATATAAATCTGCATTATACTGACACAATTAATATGTAATACTCCCAATAATTTACTTCCAGAAGTCAATTGAGTATCAATGTTATTACAGTTTAAAGACATATGTGAGTGTTGTAGTATTGCGTACTCTGACGTGTTTTATTTAACAAGACTTTGTTTGTTTTTTCATTGTTCAGTACCATGCCGTTTTGTAAGGACCAGTTTTGCCATATATGCAGTGCGGCTTGCATATTGTTTTCAATAGTAATTAACGAATCATTAATATCATATATAGTTGTATCGTCAGCATACATATCAGAATGACTTACTGTGCCACTCATATTTAGTGGCAGATCATTACTACAGATAAATAAGAACAATGGACCAAGCAAGAACTTTTTCGATACTCCACAGGTAACACTTTTAAACCATTTAAACTCGAAAACGTACAATTCAAACTTTTTATTCATGGTTATATGTAAATAGGTATGATGTAAACGATTTTATGATCAAATTGTTACATTCATAAACATGTAACTTTTTCAATAATATATTGTGATCGACTTATTTTAAACCAATGGGCATTTCTTAAATCTACCATGACTGTGCCAATAAACTAACTGAATCAAATGCATTGATAAAATCTACCATGAACGTGTCAATAAATGTTCCTTCATTTAGAACTTCAAGCCATGCATACAGTATAAGAACAAGAGCTGAGATTTTTAAACAAACTCCTTTGTAATGTATATATGGTATAAGCAATTCAATTTAAAAGAAAGAAGGAATTCCATGAATGAATCGTATACATGCCGTTCAATCAATGTCGAAAGCGTAGGTAGTAGCCATTGGACGATAAGTATTAACATTATCCGTTAGACATGCTTTAATCAGAGGTTTAACTTCAGCAACTTTCCATACAATTTGGAAAGCACCCAATCTTAAGCTACACTTACCAATATAGGATATGCTCTGCTCTTATCAACATATCTTGAAAACGTCTTTAAAAATCTCGGACCAGTGTCATCCAGATATGTTGATTTTCAGATATCTAAATTTTCAGATATCCGTGATGTGTGTGCCTTCCTTAGCGAGATCTTCCGTGATGTGTGTGCCTTCCTTAGCGAGATGAGTTATATTGCAATTGGCAATTGCTAGTCCTTTTTACAAATACGCCATGTTTCTTAAACAGTTTCAAAATCGATATCTTGTCTGATTTACTCTGTTAATCTTTCGCTTTTAAGTGCTCTGTTTTGATAGTGTCATCAGCCGACAACTATAATACGCAATATTATATAATTATCAAAATCGTTAAGTGCCTTGTATAATTGCTTGCTTTAATTGTGTCTAAAATATCAGTATGCATTCCGGCTGCTGTAAATGTTTCACTCTAAGTAGTCTAGTTGCAGGGCTGCCTTGGAACACAAACTCCTGAGATTTCTAAAATTTAAAGCGCACGAAGAACATTTTGAAGTTGAAATTTGAGCGCGAGACTTGATTTTCATACATGCGCAGATATATATTATTTATGAAACTTACGCATTGTTTGAGAGAACCCTAGTTTAGCGTACTTCAACATGCACACAATAGTTTGTTTTAGGGGGGGACTTTGTAGTTAGATTATTAGAATGACTTTATTTAAATTGAACTGAATGAATTGAATGTTGTTTAACGGCTCATCAACACAGTATAGGTTATTTAGAGCCGCCCCAGAGGGAGGGGAAGGATACATAGGAATCCGGGAACCCGCCCTACTATTTAAATTGAAACACAACTGTTGTTTTTTTTCACGCAAGTGCACATAATATTTTACACCGTTGCGTGGTAAATTAAAAAAGTCTTCATAACCCTTAAACAAAATATTCTCATCTTAAATGACAGCAGCTGTTAGAGTTATACCACATAGAAGGAAGGAGTCGCTAGCTCCTCACACTTGCTTTTTCAAATAGGTTGGCAAATTAAGGAAGCCAGACATATAGTCTGCTGTTTCACATGTGTTTATGCAACTGAAGGAACTAATCATGTCTTTAGGCGTTTATCTATATTCTTGAAATTCACAGCTATGCTTCCGTGGTATGTGTGCCTTCCTTAGATAAGAGATTTAAATTGCAATTGCTAGTCCTTTTTGTAGATGCGCCATGTTCCTTAAACAGTTTCAAAATCGATATCTTGTCTGATTTACTCTCTTAATCTTTCGCTTTTAAGTGCTCTGTTTGATAGTGTCATCAGCTGACGAACTATAGTACTCTAAATTCTATAATTATCAACATCGTTAAGCGCCGTTTATGTATCGTTTGCTTTAACTGTGTCTATTATTCCAGAATGTATGCATTCCGACTGCTGTAAAAGTTTTACTCTATGTAGTCTAGTTGGCATGTGTTTATCAATAATTGGAGTGAAGCACTTAATCCCCGAATTAATTGCTTCATTAGAGTCGGCAAAATGTTTGACTATATCCCAAAGAAAACAAGACTTAGTCCACTAATTATTACAATAGCATTGGTTACATTTTCATTTTTTAAACTATCTGTATTTTATTTTCAAGAGCGCATTCTTTTAGAGCGCATTCCTTTAAATATAATCGATTGTTTTTCGTGTGCAAAATATCGGATAGTGATCAATAAATGCTACATATTTTACAGACGTACGAGCAATATTTTAACGAAATTGTGTGCTTATATGTGATATATCAGTGTTAAGAAAATGAAAACACAAGAGTATAGGCTTATCAATAGGTTGGTTTGTCCTAATGGCGGAATACAATTCAACCAATCAACTGTTATACCTGTATCCTTATTTCAAAGGTCATCACTTTTACCACCAGAATAATCCAGAATGATATTTTCATTTTCCTCTTGTAGTATGTTTTAGGGGGTGGGGAGTAGTTTCAAAATGTAAGACACTAATTGCTGACTTTTACTTTGATGCACCCTAATCCAAGTGCATTCAATATTGTCGTCTTCTATATCTATTATTCTTTTACGTTTTATTCCGTCTTAAACCCCAGCAACACTAACCTGCATTCAAGGCTTGTATTGTAAGGTCAGCATGTGAGTCGGTCGGAGTGCATATAAATACCGCATCGAGTCTGAAACGATAATAATACATGTGTGAAAACATTAGGTATTGTGGTTACCAAAACTGCGTCCTAATACAGATCTCAAAGCGTTCGTGTTTAAGTTTACTTTTTTCAATGTAAAGACTTGCATTTTCCAATTTGTTTGTTTGTATGGAGTTTTCGTCATGTTCACGTAACTTCAGCAGCCAATGAAATATGTTCTTATGTTACGTGTAACATATGCTTAAGTTACGCGTAACATAACTAACCGATGAAATGATGTTACACATAGCTTTACCTGCCAATGCAGGGATGTTCTTATGTTACACGTAACTTCAGCAGACAATGAAATGTTGTTCTTCAGTTACGCGTAACATAGGCTTAGATTATGCGTAACTTAACTTTGGTTACGCATGACCCTGGTGACCAGAACGGCGTCATTTACGCTACATTAAGTGTGGTTACGCGTAACTTAAGCCCATGTTACGCGTAACTTAAGCCTATGTTAAGATAATTTGGTTACGCGTAACATCTTGAGGGTTATGACCCTGATGGCTAACCATAGACGTCGACGTCATCCGCCGATAACGTTCAATAAAGCAAATGGTTTGGGGTTAAAATCATACATAATTGATTTAAAATGTAATAAATAGATCATTTAACTGCTGTGATCGATTATAGGGAAATCCTTCACGAGATGGTAGGCGTGTGGTTCCTTTCACGAACGAGCGTATGCGACAGTAGTTAAATAAACTCTATATATCACCATACCTTACCTATCATCTTGAAGAACTTGATCAATGTCTTCTATCTTTGCCAACTTGACCGCGTCATCTATTCGGTATGTCTGTATCACTGAGCGCGCTATTTCTTCATTCTGTTCTACTATCCATGTCAGTTTTACTCTCCGGTTGGCCAATATATTCTTTATATGTATCTGTCCAATACGGCCTAATCCAAACAGCGCCAGAGTAACTGGTGTTGTATTGTCCGCCATTGTTGAACTATCACAGAATTCAAATATTGAACAAGTTAAAAAAGTTATTCGTGTTATTTCTTACGGTTTAGTTAAAATCAACATCAGACTAACCATGCTAACAGCAGGTCACTTTAAGTTTAAACCTGTTAGTTACTCGTACATCCCGATCTAACGCCTCTAGATAATAACTGTTATCACTCAA
This sequence comes from Cyrtodaria siliqua, assembly GCA_037043455.1. NCBI lineage: Eukaryota > Metazoa > Mollusca > Bivalvia > Adapedonta > Hiatellidae > Cyrtodaria > Cyrtodaria siliqua. Next base: position 22,423 of record JAWPHD010009919.1, read on the forward strand.
ACAGTGTGATAAGTCACTGATAACACGAAACGTATTTATTCATCCAATCATAGTAAGGCACTTTAAAGATACGCATAACAAAAATGTGCGTCCAAATTGGTAATAAATAGTTCAGTATAAATTATGTAAACTCTACACCAACTAATAAGTATCCCGTTCAATAAACAACAATGTTTTGTCTGACATGTGTATCGTTTGTGTAAAAGAATTGCGACGCTTTTTTTTCATTTAAAAATCAAGAACACAAGTTAATATAGGCATATACAAAAAATTGTTATGTTTGTAGATTTGTAATGAAAGGCGTCAGCATATTTAGGTAGCCTGTGTCCGTGATACCTCCATTATCATCAGTGTATATACTGTGAAGTAGATGTAGTACTATTAGTAGATGTAGACTAGACTGCTAACTGTCCGTATTTCAATGGAATTGTATTTAAGGATTGTTTTTCATTTTTTGCGATGTTATCGAAGTATAACACGTCAATGATGGGTCATACATTTTATAAAACCGCGTAGCAAACTTATATCAATGATCATCTTTACTGACCGTCCATTTTATTTCACATGCCCCAGTAAGCTCTAAATTAAATTAATTTCAGTTGAACCGATCAGCCAAATCACACATTTTCAAATTTGAAATATACTCCGCCCAAATGTATAGGCACAGATCTTTACGTATCCCCCAAAAAATATGTTTCTAGTGGCGTAGCTGCTTTTATGCACTGCAGACCCGGGCCAGACATGCGGTTCTCAATTGCTCATGCCTGAAACTTAAAATCGGCCAGCTACGCCCAGATTTTGTCAGTGGACCGGCGGAAAAATGTTTAAAATGTCGGTTGTTCTTATTGATTCAGCTTTTAAAAATAACATGACATACTGAGTACACATAATCATTAATAGCGTTACGATTGTAATATTAAGCTAAAGTGTTTACTTTTACTGAGTATATTTATCTGTATTATGCTAATCCACGTCTAAATCCACTGTATATTTACTTTCGTTCTGTGACGTTAACGGTTTAAAAAAATGACGTCATGTAGCAAGAAACTCAGGCGCGTAGCTCGGAAGCCGGAACCATTCCACATTTCCCACCCCACTCCCCCACCCACCCCGATATAGTGTTTGGAAGCCCGAGCATACCTAGGACCCATTTCGCCGCTGAAATCAAATGTTGGGCTTCCACTTTACACTGCGCCTGCGCAACTGGAACTATCTTATTTTGACGTGTTATTGAGAAATAACAGGACACCTTTTAAGAATGACTAACCAATCAAAATGCAGTTAATATGTGTATTTTTCGCAGTTTGTAATTATTATTTTATAAACAAAACTTAAAAGAGGGTGTTGAAAGTATTCGTACACATCATGATACGATTATTTGGATTAAACTTGACCATACTTTTTTTTCATTTTGATAAAGATGTATATATCTGTGGTGCTTATATATATAGGGTGAAGACTCTCCAGCTTATAATATAGCCACTGTTGATTTATTTGATACACTTTAAAGTGATATATATGATTTTGAGAATTTAGGTGCCGTCTATATTGCGGGTGATTGTAACAGTAGGGTCGGCAAAAAATGATTTTATTACATGTGACACGTATAGCAGACAAATTGATGACGACGATTACATTCCCGATATACCCATATAATACTGTTTGTAATATTTGGGGTGTAAAGTTACTCTACTTATGCAAATATACATGCTTTCGTATAGTAAATGGTCGTTTTGGGAGTGATTATAACTCTGGTATGTACTTATGCAAGCACTCAGTGCGCGTCCGTGATTGACATATTGTTGGCTAGAGAATGTGACTTTTCACGATTATATGAGTTTTGTATTCATCCATTAAATGAATGGAGTGACCATGTACCGATTAAATTCTCACTTAACTATAATATACTCTGTAAAAGAAGTTTTGGACCATGGCAGTGTTCGAACCCGTACAATGATCGCTTTACCATGACATTCGACCATTACCCTTATTATCTCAGTTGATAATTCACAATAGATCAACAATCAACAATAATTGTCGTTTACAATGAAAGTTTGCGAAAAAAATAATAATATTTTTATTGGTTACTCGAATGTGTCAAACTGTTACTTTGTATGGACTTTGCAACATTTTTACAGACCCTTTGTGTGTTCGCGATATTTTTTTAAAATCAAATCTTGTTTGGAATTTAATGTTTCTGGTACCAAATTAACCGGATAGGGTAGACCTTGGTTACTAAAAAAAGATACTTAACTTTTCATATGACTTTATATACCCTGGTCCAAAACTGTTTTTACCGAGTAAACTATTGTTGACGAGAACGATGTAAAACAACAACAACAACAACAATAACATATACTTTAGTTCACCCAGGTAACATATTGCATGGTAACAACATGAGGAAAAATAGCAGTTACTTTTTTTCTATTGACGGGTATAAGGATACAATCAAGGTTTAGTATAATCATGGGTAATGAGGTAAGAGTAGAACGGTACTGCAGTGGGTGGAAGGGAGAGAACTTTGGGTGGGAGAAATATGCGTGCTATAAGAAATGATATACTACTGAATAATAATAATAATAATAATAAAATAATAATAATAACGCATGCACAGTGCGTACATTATAGATAAGGTGACCGACGTAGTCCATCCGCTATCTCTTTCTGAAAGCGAAAGTGAGAGATATAGGTTCTGGATGTCGGTAGGCTTCGATATGGTAGTGAGTTCTCTGTGTCTTTATCCTATCATATCAAAAACGCTGAGGTGGTTAAGTCAAGTAAATTTCGCGTGGAGAGGATAGGATACGACAGCAAATAGGCATTACTGAGAATGGAATCAAATTCCGAATTGAATTGAATTGAATGTTGTTTAACGGCTCATCAACACAGTATAGGTTATTTAGAGCCGCCCCAGAGAGAGGGGAAGGATACATAGGAATCCGGGAACCTGCCCTACTCTTATTATCGAATAGATTCCTATGGTTCTTTAACGTGCTCAGAGGATAGACCGATACACGGGACCGCCCGGTTTACGTCCCTATCCGATGGACGAGGCTAAGGCTAAGTGTCTTGCCCAAGAACACACCGACGGAACTCAGTGGCACCACGGAGGATTGAACCCGGGACCTCCGGTTACAAATTCGCCGCGCTACCGACTGCGCCACGCCAACCCTCGAATCAAATTCCGAACACTATATACATGTATATATATATATAGAGAGAGAGAGAGAGAGAGAGATGGGGAAAAAACATATATACAGTGCTACAGTTTATAAAAACCCAAGCGCTTTCGGCTTACGCCTTCATCTGGGGTATACAAACACGAAAAAAAAAATACAAAACAAAAAAAAACACTAAAATACACGGCAGTTTAATTAAAACTCTTTAAAATACAACTTTAACTAACTTATCGTTAGGCAGTGTTGCAGGGACTGCTTACTTTGAATAGACACTCTGGAGTCAAATGTGATACTAATAAAATAACATAACTGGTTGGATGAGGGTAAATCTGTACGCTGACATTTAGTTATGAAGAGAGAGTAAAGATGTGAAAAAGATAACACAAACACTACCTCAAAACCTAAAACCTGTAATCGATACTGCCGGATACAGTATAAGACAACTCCAAAGCTAATACAAACAATGAATAAGGCTAAACAAATAAAATAAAATAAATGGAGACATTTTGATCAAGGGAAGTAACACAAGTAATAATAATAGAACATTGCTGGTAGGATGGTAAAATTGTACGCTGATATTTATGATTAGTTATGAAGAGAGATTGTGTGAGTGAATAACCCTACCTCAATACCTAAAATATAGAATCGATACTGCAGGATAAAGTAAAACAACTCCAAAGCTAATTAGAACTATGAATAAGGCTAAAATAATATATAAATGGAGAAAATTGGATCAAGGCAAGTAATAACAAGAAATCCGTGGATTCACATGTCTCGCCTAACGGGGGCTGGACTTAAAAATAAAAAGGTCAATGATGCTTAAATAATACAAAACAATCGAGTTTGCCGCTTGCTGAGATGACATGTAAGTGCATCTGTTTAAAAACAAAATGCCATTCTATTAAAAACAAGAGGCCCAAGAGGGCCTGTGGATGCTCTACTGGCTAAAACGGCTCTTATATCAAGGGTTGTCGACATAAAATTCGTATCAGTAGTTTTTTTAAAACATTGCAAAAACAACAGGGATAGGATGGTCTTAGATCGCTCACCTGGTAATCATGGGCAATATATTTGCTGTGTCTAGTCTGGCATGGGCATTTTTTAATTTGCCCCACTTTCGTCTATGAATGAAGTTTCATTAAAATGGGGGGGGGGGGGGGAGGGTTTATATTAACATTCTAAACAAATATGGTAAAGATCAGATAAAAAGTGAAGTAACTACAGATTTAACAAAGGAAAATACAAAAAATACAATATATCATTTTTCAACAAATCAAGGGCAATAACCTGTCGTTACTAACTAGATCTAGCTGGTTTTCGAACTTGTCAAAATTTCATTGATATACCATGCTTTGCACAACTAGACATCATACTGAGGCTTCCTGCCAAATTTTGTAGAAATCCAACAAGCCGTTTAGGAGGAGTAGCGCCGAAAAGAAATTTAAAGTAAAAATGTCAAAGTGCCATAACTCCGTCAAAAATCAGCAAACTGGAACAAAAGCGCGATATGCACAACTAGACATCTTACCAATGCTTCCTGCCAAGTTTCGTCGAATTCCAACAAGGCGTTTAGGAGTAATAAATGTCAATGGGCTGTAACTCCATCAAAAATCAACGAACCGGAAAAAAATGCAATAGGCACAGCAATGCTTCCTGCTAACACGGCATTAACACCAAAAAAAAAATTAAAACAAAAAAATAATGAAATAAGAAAATAAAAAATAATAATAATAATAATCAAGAAATTTAAAAAAAAATTTCAAGGGGCTGTAACTCCATCAAAAATCAATGAACCGGAAAAAAAATGCAATAGGCACAGCAATGCTTCCTACTAACATGGCGTTAACACCAAAAAAAATATATAAAAAAATAATGAAATAAGAAAATTAAAATAAATATATATATTAAAAGAAAAAAAAAATTAAAAAAAAAGAAAAGAAAAACAAACAAAAAAATTAATTAAAACAAAATAATTAAAAGAAAAATAATGAAAAAAAAAAATTATTAATAATAAAAAAAAAGGCAACACATCTGGTAAAGTTTGGTAAAGATCAGATGAAAAATGAAAGCCCTATCGTATTAACGAGGCTGAATATAGCATTTTTAACTAAATCAAGGACCATAACTCTGCTGTTATTGGTCCGATCTGGCTGGTTTTCGAACTTGTGCGAGCTTTCATTGATATTAACAATCTGGTAAAGTTTGGTAAAGACCGGATGAAAAATGAAGGCCTTTGGCCAGTAGAGCTAAAAATAATCAGCTCCAAAAAGTAGGTCAAGGACATACATGAAATCCAGGCATCCAAAAAATGATGCACTAACGAAGACACAACTACGTCAAAACAGAATATGTTTTCTTCCAAAGATTAAGCTATACATTAGGTTTAAAACATTTAGTGCATAATTCTAGTTCATGAGAAAGTGATGTAAATGTAACAATTAAAGTTATCTGCCCTTTGCTTAGATGGTGAAGTTCACATCCACATTTGCTTTGTCACGTTGCAATGTACCACTCATGATACAACTATAAGCAAAGTTTGAAAGGTCTTAGTGCATACAGTTTGTGAAAAAGTGACCTAAACGCCAAAGTTGAAGGTAAAAATTGTAAGGTTATCTGCCCTTGCTTGGAGGGTCAAGGTCACTTCCACATTTGATTTGTCACGTTGCGATGTACCACTCAAGATACAAATATAAGCAAAGTTTTAAAGGTCTAGTACATATAGTTTGTGAAAACGTGACCTAAACGCAAAAGTTGAACCTAAAATTTATTAAGTTATCTGCCCTTTGCTTGGAGGGTCAAGGTCCCTTCCACATTTGCTTTGTCACGTTGCGATGTACCACCCATGATACAACTATAAGCAAAGTTTCAAAGGTGCATACAGTTTGTGAGAAAATGACCTTAACGCAAAACTAGTTATCTGCCCTTTGCTTGGAGGGTCAGGGTCACTTCCACATGTCCTTTGTCACGTTGCGATGTACCACCCATGATGATACAACTATAAGCAAAGTTGCAAAGGTCTAGTGCATACAGTTTGTGAGAAAATGATCTAAACACAAAACTTGAATGTTGACGCCGCCGCCGCCGCCGCCGCCGCCGCCGCCGGAAAAGCAACACCTATGTCTCTTTTTTCCTTCGAAAAGGCGAGACAAAATCCAGAGTATGGGTGTATACATTTATATACTCTGTAAGATGTATCTAGTCCCCTTTGTTGATTCCTACTGGATGTTTTGTGTTTAAGCGTCTTATCCAGTACGTTTCACGCAATTTACGTTCTGCGTCTGTCCAATTTGGATTTTGTTCAATGCATGTCAGAGACAAGTCGTTCAGCGTGTAGCCTTCTGAACTGAAGTGTTCGGCCGCTGGCGACCTAGCAAACCTACGTAATTTACAATCGGAGCGATGGAGGTTGAATCGGAGGTTCAGCGCCAGCTTCGTTTCACCGACATACTGTTTTTTGCAAATCAAGCACGTCAATAAGTAGATGACGTTTGCCGATTTGCAGTTTGTGACACTTTTGATTGTGTTTTTGGCACCGTGTGAAGATAAGAAAAAGTTTGCGGGTGACATGTATTTACAAGTCTGACATCTCGATGTATGGCAATGGCCTGACTGTCCTGTGGTCTGAGTATTGGAGTCGGGTTTCAACTTGGCCGCAACAAGTATGTCGCGGAGTCTCGATGTAACTCTCATTTTAGGGATACCAGCAATATTTTTACATGGGATCGTTACAGTACGTATTCATTGATCGATTTATAGCAATTACCTGCATCAATAGCGCCCAAAAAGACGATTCTTCTCGCGGAACGTGTATTTTTTGCCCAGGGAAGTAGATGCATTCGCACCGTCTGTCCGAGTTAGACGGTGTGAATTCTGGGGCAAGAATTACAAAATCCTAATTGTAAACTTCCGACTCTTTTTGGACTTTCAATGTTCGTAGCAAAAAAACTGGTTGGAATTGGGGTTTGAAGTAAACATTTTTGGAAAGTATGATCATATTTTGATGGAACTCGCAAGTAGTTTTGAAAACATGTTGAATGTGTGATTTGTAATCGAGGATGGAAACACATGATGTGAAAAGTCTCCAACGAGCTCTTAGCGACCTTATTTATGGTCTCTTACATGGGGTTAGAATTTGGTTAGGATTGTTTTTGGTGTACAGTTTTTCATTTATTTGATATGTTTTGATGTGTGTGTACAAATGTAGACAAAAGAAAATCAGACTTATTTTTTTCAGATTTTTTTTTCAATTTTTTTTCATCTTTTTGTTTTTAAATAAAAAAATTCAGTCCCAACAAGTTCCTTCAACCTGTGACTATTATAGGGGATATTATATTAGCAGTTCAAGTGCTACCTGGACACATATCACGATTGAAAATTAATAAATACAATCCTGGGTTGAATGTTCATGCTGACATTTAATAAATGTTTTCCATCATATAAAACCACAATGAAATGTTTTTTAGTGCAATATGTTCAGCAAGGCCTTATCAAAATAATTGTATCTATAATATCTTCTTCAAATCAAAATATCTGTAAACTACTAATCGCTAATCAGGTAATGATTATCTAAATCTTTTTAAACATGCATGAACTATTACACATCATATAATTATATTATTCATTCCATTATTACAACACATAAAACTACACAGAAAACTACACACAAAACACAGAATATCTGAATTAATTTTATAACAATAACGTTTCTTCCTTACCTTTCCGCGACCGATTCTCCCTGGTGGTGCAAGTGCAGGTGACAATTTGTGAAAGGATAGGTAAGCAAAATTGTGATAATGTGAGGGGTTTGATTAAGCAGACAAGAGGTCAGAACACTCAAGGTCACTTTTCAATGTTTCTCAAATTCTGTACTGTCGAAGTGACAATATCACCAAAATCCTGTTTTATATAGTAAATATAACGTATCATATACATAACAGCCATTTTTAAGGACCAACACTCGCTTGATAATGGTTTATCTTGAAATTCTCACGATTGTAAACAAACCGCGAAAATATATGACAATTGCGTTTGAACGTCAACAACTCGTTTACCGACAAATGTCTTCTTTAATTGTTACCGATATTACTATCAAACGCTAAATTCTAAAAGGAAACAATCGATAAAAACTTACAATTGGGTAACCCTGCGTATTTTCTGCAAGTTTCACTACCGTGGGAAGTTCTTCACACGTCGCAAAATGTAATGCCTCAATGTATATTGACCCAAATAACCAGGTGTTATAGATAATTCACTGACGTGAAAGCTGTACTCGGGTAGAGCTTTCTGTTTCGACTTTTCACGAATCGGATTTTACTTTGGCTATGGTTGGCTTTACACAACTAAATGTTAATAACGCAAATGATATCTTACTGAAATGTTGACTTTGAACGAAAATGTAGGCATAACTCCTTTGAAGAGACTTGAGTGCGCTTGTTGACTGTACGTTTCTGAAAACGCGCGATTCACAACATATAATGAGCTATCGTTAAAGAAATGTATTGATAAAATGGCAAATAGTTTAAGGAAACAACTTACAGTTTGGTCCCCCGAAATTATCCTTAAGTTATTAAAATTACACATAAAAAAGACAATTCACTTTATACACACACTTTTTGTTCACGAAAAATAGTTCCATCCTTTATTAGATTCCTCCGCCACGTGTTCACCTTTTTTTTCTGCGCCAAATGTCATTTTTTTCCCGTTGAGACGTCCTAAATGTTAATTCGCGAGGTGCACAACATCTTTCGTGGGGTGATCAGTTAGTTTACGCGGTTAGAGGGACATCTTGTGGGGAAATGCATCGATCTATTCCGCCTGAGCTCCATCTATATATACGTGCCCGAAGCGACCTAATTGTTGAGGAATAACCGGACGATTTTGGTGTAGTTTTCTTCGGCGAGTCTTGAGGATCAAAGTCCTGCCGACCTCGGGAGTTAGCTTTCCTGCTAATAGCCGCTTCGTTGTCCGAGCTGGCTTTTTGATTTTATCGTCTAATCGTCACGGTCTCGTCGTTGTCGCCATTTGTAGAATGTGGGTTTTATTTAAGCGGGATTGAAGCCATTCAGATTTCTGTTCTTTTATTATGTGACGCAATAGACAATTAAATGATCTATTGAAACCTGAAACAATGAACCGAATATCTAATACCGGAATTATAAAATAGAACAGAGCAGAACAGAACATATTCTTTATTCACTTAAACTTTACAGTTTTTCGTGATACACAAAAGCATATACATACATTCAATCTACACGTGAATAGTTATGGTGTATGACAATACATTAAAAATAAATTGAATCAAATAAATACAAATTCAGAGGTATAATAAATATTGGATGCACTCCTATTAGCAATTTCAGTCTTAGTGACACTAATCACAATATTCAGTAGGGAATAACCCTCCGCCCAGAAAATCTAATTTTCTTAGTAAATAAGTTAGGTCGCTATTAAATATTATTATTGTTTAAACGATTTATACGAAGCAAAAATGCTTTATTGATAAATTTGCTTAGCATAAGTATTTCTGATTTGTTATTACTTTGAAGGAGAAGCGTAAATTTATACATACTAGGTATATGTCTATAGAAACGCTTTAAATACACTGTTCTTAAATCTGAATACAAGGGACATATAAACACAAAAAGGTACTCGTCTTCTACTTCATTTGTAACACAAAGCTGACATACACGATTATTTCTTTCAATTCTTTCTCTACCGAATCGACCAGAATGAATGCGTAAATGATGTGGCGATAAGCGTAATTTTGATAGAGATTTTCGTAAGCTCCTAGAGATAATAATATCCAAGTAAGATTCAAATGCTAAGTTTTCTTTAACTATCTTATACAACATAAGTACCTGATTCGTATCAACTCTGGCTCTAAATTCTTGTAAAAATTCATCCAGTAGTCTTTGTTTAAAAATACATAAAATGCATTGATATTTTCTACATTTTGGTCTCTAGCAACATTTTAACCTTAAGAAACCAGTTTGTATATCCCTTTTCTACGTATTGCAACGAAGACTCTCTAATGTATTTTATAATGATATTTTCACTATAGCATGTGTTTTTATCAATATCGACGTGTACAATTTCCGTCACTTATTCATTATTTCAGTAATTCACACAATACAACTATTCAATAATCAATAATATTCATTTATGATAAAACAATGCTTAAATTACCAGCACGCGACAACGGCTTGATAGAATATTATAAATATATGTTCAGAGGTAGAACAAATCTATCTTATTAAACTGAGTTCAGTCACACGACTTCTCTCGGATACCGCATATAGAGGAATACCTACGAGCTGGGCGGAATAAGGCAGGGTTAGAGGTTGTTATCAAAGATTATGGGTAAAATGTTACAGGTGGAGTGAATACATTTCAAACCTCAAACTGTCATACGCTAATACTATCATAACCCGTTTTGCTGGTCTACTACCAGTGCATACGTACTTACTATATGTACATGACGTCACATTAGGACATTAGGACATTCACAGTACAGAACAAAGTACAACACAAACGTACATTAGACGGGCATGTAAGGTTTACAAACGAACAACCTAATAAAGGGACATGACGTCACATTAGGACATTAGGACATTCACAGTACAGAACAAAGTACAACACAAACGTACATTAGACGGGCATGTAATGTTTACAAACGAACAACCTAATAAAGGGACATCAACTTATTGGACATTAATACTGTCCAAAACCTGCGGGGAAACTTATTAGAAGTAATAGTAAAAGTACATGTATATAAATAGCATTTAAATACTGGAAATAAAGCATATGTTACATATATGCGCTGCTTTGTTGAAGTTATGCATAGTTTATCGATGGTAAGTTTGCTATAAGTTTTCGATGGTTCTGGTGATTTTTTAAAGCTGTTACTTTTCTTATTTGCTTGTAGTATATTCAATATTTAGACAAGAAGTAGCCATGTAGTTGATATATATAGACACTTACTGCCAAATAACAGAGAAAGTAACACATATGTTAATAAGGTAAACGTTTTTGCAATTCTACAAAGAAACAACGTATAACTAGGAAATATGTCCATTGACATTGACATAATTTTGGTATGAAAATGTTGCTCTCATGGTGCGTGTGAAACCGTCTTAACCAAAGTTTGAATGTAAAATATGAAGGTACGTACGGAGTTACGATCGGACAAGGGTAACACTTTCGTGGTGGGGCAAAGTTAAATTATACAAAACACTCCATGTGTCTTATATACTTCAACGTAGTAATTTCAGAGGCCACATGTTCAAATCCAATGAACGGACTAGACGAAATATGTTTGCAAATGTGTATTCTTATGCCTGAAAAGGCTGGCACTATGTTCGGTAGTGAAGTTGCATTATTCTCAGTTAAACGCTTGCGTTTATGTTTGAGACGTTTTCTACACGTTGGCTGCGTCTTCCGAGGACGCGTTCAAAGCATAGAAATCCATATCAGAAAATATGGAAATATTAATTGGAAAGATTTGAATAACTCATAATCAGAAATCTACACATGATTATTTATTTATGTGTATTGCCATATTATATATATATATTATAATGAATGAAGTTATATCTTGCATATGAAGCACACAACATTTAGTTTATTTCATCAACCAGTTGTATAACAAAAACAATAGTTTAGTACTGGCGAATTTCTATAAAATATAATGTTAATGTATTTAATTCATCAATATATCACTGAAGATAAATATGTGTAAATTCCTATTTAAATGTGTCTCGTAAATAAACCTTGATAATATGTCCATGAATACTCATGAGCTCAGAACGTTGACAAACACTAAACAATTAATTTATAGACGCGACCGTTAATTTTTTTAGTTTAAATATATTTCCATGAAATATGAAGTGTGTAGGGCAAATGGTTGAACTTAACAAAATAAATTAACCACCAGACAAAACATGGACGGAGGAATGGGTAAACGGTTGCGCGACACTCTATATAACCTGACAATTTTCGTTAAGACGTTATAAAAGGAATAAAAAAATGTTTTTTTTACCGACTGTGACTTTGAACATAAGGAACTGGTGAGCTAGATGTTAGAGAAAATGCGCTAATTTAAAACAAACCAGCGCCTCTAAATCGAAAAACTAGCGCTTAACGTCAACAACACTCGCTTCGATAAATGTTAACATCTACAAACCAAATCAGAAAAATATATATATTGGCTTTAAAATTTATTTTTGAGGCCAACATCTATAAGAAACATATTGAAATACAATTGAACTGATCCAACAAATCTATTTTGATGAAAGATAAGTCGATATATACAAGTCCTTACCGTATAAACCGCCTGATAACATCAAATTCAGATTTCCACGTCGTAAACTCGATGTGGTCACTTGAAAGTCCCGTGCATTTTGTAAATGTAACACACAGACATGTAGTGTATATTTTGATGGAGAATAAGTATGTAAAATCACAATTATTTGCTAAATAGGGGTTTCCACATCTACACACCATCACATGTCTGTCTACAAACTAGCGTGTTGATATCTACAAACTCAAATTCGATTCACACTTTACATACAGTGAGTACTGTCATGTTTAAATTGTGATATCTTAATTTTGTTTTTGGAAAATTAGTGTATGAGTACAATATGTTGGCATCTCAGTGTTAATTGTCTTTAATGGTGCATTAATTCATGAGAAAGTTATTTTTTAGAAGATATCATAAATCCAAAAATGCCACATAAGCTTCATTCAGTAATGTATCTGCCTATACATACATGTATCGCTGTCTAATGATGACACTGTATGTTGCTTCGGTCACCGAGAAATCGTAATTAGTATACCATTAATTACAATATAACCCTTCAAATCCAACTTTCGATACTGTTTTTAATCCTAATTATGAACTCTTGTCTATTTGGGCGCTGAAGACAGGGTAATAACGAGGATTGTGCGCATATAAAATCGATTGCCTACTGACCGTTCCAAGTCGGTAACCCTGTCTTCATCCCCCTTTCTGTTGTTTTTTGTCTCTTTCATTGTATTATCAAGCCCTTGTTTGCAGAACAGTGCGGACCTACGATGCCATTGCGTTCGGACGCCGTGGTTTCTATAGGACCCTATATCTCATTTTTGCCCCGTCAATCTTCATAATCTGGTATTTTTAGCGGTTATGGATATCAACGATGCGATACCGATTGCACATCGAGCTGCAAATTGCATATTTATTGCACAATACATTTTTATAGCGTTGGATTAAAACATTTTTATAGCGTTGGATTAAATATTTTGTCTTGTCGTACCTTTAAAGGTTTGTTCTCTGTCTTGTCATACCTTTAAATGTTTGTTCTCTGTCTTGTCGTACCTTTAAATGTTTGTTTGCTGTCTTGTCGTACCTTTAAATGTGGTTTGTTGTCCGTCTTGTCGTACCTTTAAATGTTTGTTTGCTGTCTTGTCGTACCTTTAAATGTGGTTTGTTCTCTGTCTTGTCGTATCTTTAAATTTTTGTTAGCTGTCTTGTCGTATCTTTAAATGTTTGTTCTCTGTCTTGTCGTACCTTTAAAGGTTTGTTCTCTTGCTGCTCGGGCTTCTGCCAAGTCAATGAGTACTTTCTTTGTGGTTTTATAGGCTTTCATTTTTTTATATTATATATACATGATCATGTCCGTGTTTTACTTCTATTGTCTATTAATGTTGCCTTGTTTGTTACAGAATATAACCTAGCGGATATATCTTTATTTACACTAACCCGTTTTATTGGGATGACAATAGGGTTAGTGTGAGGTTTGGTGCATCGTAGAGCCTGTAGCCTGGTTTAAACCCCAGCGGCCGTTTTTGACACTGACCGTTCCAGGGCGGTATCCCTATTGTCAACCCTTTTATGTTTTTGATGTCATAAATTGCCTTTTATTCATACGTGTGATTGTTGTTTGCTTATGAGCGTGTTTGTGGTTGAATGTAGTCCTTGAATGCTACATTTCCCTTTCGACTTATAGGTCTACCTTTAGTGTATTAAGAAATTTATTTCAGGGCTATATTACACTCCCACACCTCATGTTATGTTATAATAATCAACATGGTAAAATGGCTTGATGACGTCCTCATTCGAAGATGTCCTGCTCTATTTATGTTTTGTTTTGTTTGTGTTCAATAGGATGCGAGACAACTCGTACCCGAAACAACTCGTACCGGTTTTGGACAACTCGTACAGTGTTCGAAAAAAATGAGACAACTCGTACCTTTATTTATTTTTATTTTTTATTTTAAAAAGTAAGTTTTTTTTGTGTTTTTTTAAAGTATGTTAAACTGAAGAAATATTATTTTTTGTATGTGTTGCAACCGTCATACTATAGGTACGATTTGACCAACTATATGTCAGTGTTTAGTCAACTCGTGCCTATAATTTGTATAATATGTATTCGTCAATATCTGGCCAACTCAAATAGATTTAATGTTTGTTTATTATTGTGGACCTTCTTTAAAACACACAACAACAACAACAACAGAACATACATTTAAGTAACATTATCTTTATAAACACATACTCAACAACAGCAGCACATGCAATATAACAGTCACTAGTGGCTTAGAACAGATACGTTTTACTTATAATATATCGTTATCAGGCAAGCACGCACGCATGATATTATTAACAAGAAATGTCACAGTAAGTGACAAATGCCCCCGAAGTGACCTTTGACCTCTAAGTGTGACCTTGACCTTGGAGCCACGGACCTGGATTTTGTGCGTGACACGTCGTCTTTTCGTGAGCATTTGTGTCAAGTTATTTGAAAATCTGTCCATGAATGTTATACTAGCCCATCGGACTACCCAGACACAAACATTTGGTAGATCAGCATCATTTTTACTAGCCTCGGGCTACCGGACTAGTGCTAATTTCGAACCCTGCGGCAACAACAAATAATAAGAAGGTACGAGTTGTCCAAAACCGGTACTCGTCGTCCAGAAACCGGTACGAGTTATCCAAAACCGGTACGAGTTGTCCAAAACCGGTACGAGTTATCTTGGGTACGAGTTGTCTCGGGTACGAGTTGTCTCGCATCCGCTCAATAGGTCATATCTCCTGTGTGTTTAAGAATAGCGCAACATCCCCTTTGAAGGAAGTTCATCAGACAATTTCTAGTAGAATCTAAACAAATTAAAAAAAATCCAATCCTTGACAAATATATCACATCAATCAACATATGGTGTTAGTACCGAGATGTTTTATTATTAAATTTGAATTCACTCTATATTTTCAATCAAATCGGGCGAATAAAAATGATAACATTAACACTGTTCCGTAACATAGGATAGAACATATAAATAGAAAAAAATGAATTTCTTTGTAGATAAGGGGTCCTTTGGCATGGAAAATGACAAATTTAAGTCGGACCCCAATACAACCTCGAAAGGCCTGATGTACCATTAATCAAATAATTTAATTTCGACGCAATGCTCTCAAATTTATCAATCTGTTTCATTAGATGCAAGCATACAGATTCACAAAACGACGTCGTTTTATAAAAAATAATAAATAAACTGCAAATTAAATCAATTGCACACCAGTTGAGAAAATGATAAAATTAAATCCGATTGCCTTTCATACGCTGGTAATATTCAATATTGTTGAAGAACTTATGGATTTAAGAAACGTATATAAAATGAATATTCTTCTTAAAGCCATTAATCAAGATCTTCTAATACGCATGGGTTAAACTTTATAGAGGGCATACATCAAACTGATATAAATCACTGTGATGCGGTAATGACAATTTGTTCTGTCAATGAAAATTCACTCCTACCAGACAGAAACGTTCCAAACCAATTCTGGTGTATTTGGAGATGACGTTGTAGACTGCTGCAATGTGTGTGTGTGTGTCAGTGGAAACTGTCAATTTCACAAAACATTGAATAACGATGCAAAATCCATACTGGTTCAATTAAGTAGACGATGTAATTAACAGAATAAAACTGGGGCATTTGGGTACGAGATATTATTTTCTAATATAAATTATCTACCAAGACAAAATCTATGACTCAAAGCAATCATGTACGCTGGTTTGTAAACTTCGACCACATCTCATGGCCTTATGCGCGTCATCACGTGATGATTAAAGCCAATAAGCTGAAGAAGACCATGAAATACAAATATAGAGTTAGCATTCATTTTGTCTAGATCTATTGTGAATAATTAAGTTTAAACATTATTTTTATATTGATTGTAACGAAAACTCTCTGAACTTATTTTAATCACTCTCGATGTCTTTCTGGGTAGAACCGGTACTAAGCAATCGAACCCATGTGAATAATTAGATAATGAAAATGTTCAATCCTACAGAGCATAAAAGTGTAAAAGACAATACAGGTACATTTGCATAAGGCATGCTTATGTATTCTTTCGGTAATACCTTTAAGTTAATAGAGGATTACTATATTTTGCGGAGAGTGTTACGTTGGTATGATTTCATGCCGAAATAGTTTAACTATACTCTGTAAAAGAAGTTTTGGAACATGGCAGTGTTCGAACCCGTGCAATGATCGCTGAACCATGACATTCGACCATGACCCTTATTATCTCAGTTGATAATTCACAATAGATCAACAATCAACAATAATTATCGTTTACAATGAAAGTTTGCGAAAAAATAATAATCTTTTTATTGGTTACTCGAATGTCTCCGTAACTGTTACTTTTTATGGACTTTGCAACATTTTTTACAGAACCTTTGTGTGTTCGCGATATTTTTTTAAAATCAAATCTTGTTTGGAATTTAATGTTGCTGGTATTAAATTAACCGGGTAGGGTAGACCTTGGTTACTAAAAAAAGGATACTCAAATTCTATCCACTAGTTTTATTTTTATATGACTTTATATACCCTGGTCCAAAACTTTTTTTACCGAGTATATATCGTGAAACTGTTTGTTGCTTTTTCGCAATTTCAGCAGTTGGCCAGACATCCTTGAATAATACATGAATGCAAGAGTTTCTGCTTAGAAAAAATAAAAAATAAATATTGAATTTGTGTTTATATTTAATATTAGCATATCATAACTACATATATATTTGAGGAAAAAATTCATATTGAAAATCAGCAATTTAAGAGTGAATTGAAAATAGGGAAGAGATACATAGAAATTCTGCAATTGTGCCCTTTGCTTTACTCTTATTATCGCAAATATTAATCTAGACAAGCTCTGAGAAAAGCTTAACTCCGAAACACGGAACTTCTAGAGTTTACGTCCTCAGCATTAGGACACATCTAATAAGCAATTTAGAAATAGTCATCTTTTCTTTTTAAATAAGTATTGAGTATGTAACATGTGTAAAAGCACAGAGGTAAAACATCTTCCATCGCGAAATACCGTGTCTTATGTATACCACTATGTGCCGTTCATTTAAAAAAAACATTTCGTAGTGTTCGATCAATTTCTAAGCAGTAATACGTGATACAAAAACATGTATACAACACGAAATACAACCGCAAACGATGTTCTACTTCTATACATTTCTGAAAATTTGATAATGTAGATGCAGATGATATAAATAACGTGTTGTTGCAGCAACAAACGCAGCTTGGCAGGTCTTGCTCAGGATTAGTGTCTGAGAGGTTTCACTAATTCAATAGACACTTTTTAGTTATATACGGAAACACGTAAGAAATTTGTTAACTTCACAGACTATAAAAAAACATCCGATCTAAACCAGAAAAAAAACAATTTACGTGTTAACTTTACTTTTCCTTCTAGCTCCTCTCTCAAATAGTCATAGATTTCAATTAGAATACATTTAGCACATTTAAAACGAATGGTAAAATGGAAGTTATACTACTGATTTATGATTAGTTTCATACATGTAACCAGACATTTTATAAAAACATTTTTTAAAGTAAAACAAGTTAGCTTTTTTCTTAAAATCAATGGAAATCCTTTAGTTATTGCTCCAAATATTTAAGTAATGATAATACTATTACAGAAAGAGAACTTACTTTGTGGTAGGCTTTGACATGACTGTATGATATGTGTATGTATAAACCTTTTTATGTAATAATTTGTGAAATTCAGATAAATTGCACAGTTTCATATCAATGTGTTAAGTTGTTACCTAGAATATAAAAATGCATACAAGCCTCATGTTGAGAGAATGTGTCTACCAATGAAAAAGTTGAATATTTGAATGTTTTTTTGAATGATATTTGCCGGTTAACATGTTATTTAGAGTCGCCGCAGTCAATTTGTGTTTGCAGTAGTAGGCATACCACCCACTTATTCCTGAGTTGAACCACAACTGTATACCTCCCGCCATGTGTAATAATCGTCACTTTCGCTCTTACAAGTCGAGCTCCCATCCTAATGGGATTCGAACCCGTCTTGGTGAAAGGTGAGACAGTTTATATTTACCCTCACGACCACGGAAGCACTTACCCCAGAGAGAATGGAAGGATATTTAGGATATAAGGGAAGAAATAATAAACCTAATCCGTCTGGTTCCGAACGCGACATTTGTTAATATAAAAAAAAATAATGTATATGTATCAATATTCGGCGCTGGAAGCAAGTTTTCCTGATAAATTTGGTACCGAAAGTGTTAATTTATTATGTCACGTATATTCTAAAAAAATCCAATACGGCATAATAGACCACAGGGATAGTTTTTCCTTTTAAAACAAAAAACAAAAACTAAAATAGCATAAGTACGCCCACTCGCAATCTATAACAAGTTTAGAGGATAAAATAAACACGGTTAGACTAGCCCATCTTGTATATCATTCGTTCAAAGTACTCCTACTGCGAGTTAGGGGTATAGAATCACTCGGGTTAAACGCCTAAATTTGAAATGAAATGAAAATGTATATTTAGTTTCTGATTTAGAATTACCAGTTATAGTTTACCGATAGCAAATACGATAGCAAAATTTCTGAAATGACTGTCCTATAATTAACTGTGATTTTTTTTTCATCAATATTTCCATAATTTCAGTGTCCCTAAAAGTGCCAAACTTTAACAAATTACCTTAACTGATGATTACATTGTGAATTTTTTCCTTAACATTTGTTATAACAGCAAATATTTGTATCTTAGTTTATTGTGACAGTTTGATTTTTTCGTTTCAAAAACACACTTCATTCGGGTAGGAAAAATCTTTTTTTTTCTTTCTAGAGGTATTGAAATTATTGATATATTTTGCACCGAAAAATGCACCAAATCATTTCGCTGCTGCATAAATGTATGATTATATGACATATCTCCAAGTCTGGACAATTTTAAAATAATTTAAAAGACATGAGCTGAGAAAATTGAATTTCAACAGAAAATGATTTTTACTCCCGATGGTGATATACCCCCCCCCCCCCCCCCCCCCCCCCCGAACCGTTTCGTAATGGCATATGTTATGTTTTAGATAATGTCGATTCCCTTCAATGCTGGACTCGCCCCTGGATTTGACTTAGAAATATAAACATAATAAGTAGTCATTCAATGTAGTTATACATTCAATTCACCATACAATTCAAAATCGTAACGACTTTTAGTAGTCACTGTGAAATGGCCATTGCGGGATCGAAAAGGAAAAAAGCCGAAAAGATGACAAAATGAAAAGACGACAAATGCAGCTCGAAAAGACAACAGAACGAAAAAACAAAAGAACGACAGAACAAAAAGACGACAGATTAGAAGCGAAAAGACGACAGAAAGCTACACAATATAACGAAAAGACGAAAATATCAAATGGCGTCTTTTCGAGGTTGAAGTGTCGTCTTTTTGTCTTTTCGCGTGGCGTTCTTTCGTCTTTTACCCTTGAAAAGTCGTCTTTTCTTTGTTTTGTTCTTTTGTTTTGCATTTGTCGTGTCGTCGTATTGTTCTGTCGTCTTTTCGCGACGAAATAACGAAAAGACGAAAATTGGCAGAATAAGAGCGTGATATGATATTTATTCAAGAAAAACGGAAAATATACAGTCGTTACAAACATTGCTAGATCGGCGTGATGTCCTTCTGTTTAGATGTAAGGTATTTAAGGTTAGTCAGTTGAAATGCATTGCGTGATGTTCTTAGAAATATCGTCGGAAACTGCGGATCGAGTCGAGCCACATACTCTACATATATTCCATATAGGCCACATCATAGGTAGGAACAGGATAGAAAACCAAAAGAGCTATGATTATCAAAGCTAGTAATTAATAAATGTTAGTCCCATACCGATGTGTCACCGGAGGGAACTTTAGGTTTGCTCCGCATCCGTCCGTCCGTCAGTCCAACCAACAAATGTGGATCCGGCGATAATGAGAAAAGTACTGAACATATTTTTTTGAAATTTGTTATGTGTTGGTAGAGGACAATGGAACGCACGTTATTTTATTTGTTGATATGACGACACAATATGGTTGCTATGGCAACCGAAATAGTAAAATACTCAAAATATATGGATCCTTTGATAACATAAGAAATGCTTGAGATAATTTAATGCAAATGTGGGTTAGGTTAAAGGGAGATAGGAGATAATGCAAATCATTTTGTTTTATTGATATGTCAAAAATTGTGGTTGCTATGGCAACAGAAAATTGCAGAAAATACACAAAATACACTGTTACTAAAAATAGAAAGAACGGTTGAAGCTCAATAACTTAAGTTAGAAATGAGATATTGGAATGAAAGTTTATTTGTAGGTAGCTTATATGAACATGAAGCTTGCATTTGAGTTTACTGGGGTCATGATCAAGGTCAATGTTACTAAAATAGAACAACTGTTTCTGCTCATTAATTTTACTTAGGAATGAGATATTGGCCTGAAACTTGGTGAGTAGGTGACTTATATGAAAAGCAATTTTGGGATTGAATTTATTGTCACGGTCAAGGTCACTGTTACAACAAAAACGCCCGATAGGGACGTGTATTGCTCTGCAGTACTTGAGCTTTTTGTTTCATGTGTTGTTCAGCCCAACAAGTAATGCGAATAGAGAACGTTTTGTAATTTGTTGTTTTGAACCTGAAAACAATAATAACAAAAACGCTGAATTTTACTGACTTAGCTAACCTGCTCATGCACTCATCATCGTGTCGGTTTCCCTCATTAATTTGACCATGGCGATGGCTTATTGGTAGAGCGTCCGCCTCGAGGGAGTTCGTGGGGTCAATCCCGAGGACTTCATAAAAATGATACCAGTAGCTGACAGCTGTCTTGCTCGACATTCAGCATACACATGGTATTGCTAGGACTGGTCGATCAGGTGTCAGTATAATGTAACTAAGTGGGTGGCATGACATGTCTGGTTATAAAGTTGTAAAAGGTCACCCCGTGTCATTTAAGCAGAGTTTCCGATTACAAGTAGTGTATCATGCTGATGTCAAGTTTTTGCAATAGTGTTACATATATTGCATTTCTCTATAGAACGACTCAAAATGTATAGAGAGTCATCAGTCTATAATCGACTAGCTCATAATAGATTAGCACCGGCCGCTCAGTTATGTGTTGGATGCTCACATTCTGAAAAATAATGTCATAAATTAAAGCAGTTGATATTGCACTGTGATATATCTGTATGAATTGACTACTGGACCTACTGTTGTGGCTATTTGTGAGTCAGATGACACGGCTGTGACAATAGGTTCAGAATCCATTGCTCAATAGTTTAACATTGTAAACAGTCATTGGTATATTTGTACTGTATAGTCTCTTGTAATTCTAAAGAGAATGGCACAGTTATATTTTATGAACTGTTGTATTGCAAATAATTTTGTACTGTATGGTAAAACTCAACCAAAATTTAGATCAGATGGTTATCTATTGGCTAGCGTTGAGGTAACAAAAAAAGCCTGATACAGAACTTATGAACACGTATTGGTCTGTATTAAAGCAAAGAAAATATTGATATGATATCTTACTCAAACAACAGTATCTTGATAAGCAACCAAACACAGTTAGGCCTGAGAGAGGGTGTACACATACTGACGTAACAACACGTATAAATCTAGAACATCATGCACGGCAAAGCAATTATAATCACAGCGGATTATTATAAAGAGGGCCTTTTCGAGAACTTCCTTGTTGCATTTTCGGAAAACGGATTAGGTACATGAACTTCCTGGATGCCTTTTGTGACAACTGCGTCTGAAATCATAATTATATAACACATCGTCAGTCACTGTGTTGATATGGTTTGTGGTTTATTTTAATACTTGATTTTGTGTTGTCAAAATGTTCTCAGTGGCTTTGGATGCAGACGTTACACATGGTTCAGATTGGCAGAACGTTTCGAGCTTCACAATAGCATCACAATATCCGGTTTCGATACTAGCTTGTTCAGCGTCCAGCTGCCTCCTCTCCATTCTCGGTGCCTTAGCGATATTTATCACGTACTACGTTATTCCAGGAATTAGAAATTTTACAAGGAAATTAATAATATGCTTGACAGTGGCTGACTTTTTCACAGCTTCAGGTAACTATTTCATTCAAATTATCATCATCATCATCATCATCAGCGTCATCATCATCACCACCACCACCATCATCACAAACACCACCACCGCACTCAGCAATGACCACCATGACCATACAAACTTTGGTCAATATCACCAAAATTAGGAACTTGTTCTTTGCTGCCATCTTATTTTTGAAGTATCCTCTTTTTCATTTTCCCTTTCATTTCAATACTTCCCATCCACATCGTTTAGGCTATTTAATCAATCAAAACCCATCGACCTCAAAATTTTAGCATATATATGCTTTGTTGATCATAAACCCTCTAAACAAATTCAGAAGAAAAAAAAAAGAGATTGATCTAGAGTGATTTTTTGAAGTATATTTTAATCTATATTTCGAAATAAAATATTTTTTTTAAAAAATGTCAGTGTCCTTAACAGTAGGCCAAAGGTCTGCGCGTTAACCAATCTCTTTTATATATTAAACCCTTGAGAAAGTAATCTATGCGACCTTCATTAAAGAAGGTGCTTCGGGCTTTGAAGTATTGTTTTTTGTAAAAAAAATTAAACGAATAAAGCTATACAAATGACCAATTTGAAACGTGAAATTGTTCAAATATTTGGTACTAATCTTTATTTCTTCCATTTACAGAACAGAGTATAAAAAACAATGACGAACACATAATTAACATACAACTGATCAATTAAGAACAAAATACAGAGTGCATCAATCAACATATTTACATAATGCATACATCAACACTTGCACAAGCTCGTACATAGTAAGTAATACTACTACAGGGTTGCATGCGTGTCGTGGTATTCGTGGTAATATATGCTAATGTTAAAATTAAATTGCGTTATTTTCCACAACTTAACCTTGGTTATGTAACTTAACCTCAGTTAACTTATGTGACTGTCACCAACGTTATATTTTTATAAGTGTCGTGATATCCGTAGTAAGACATGTTATTAATCACGGTGAAGATATCATCACCATCATATCTGCATAAGTGTCTTACACGGGAGAGGTCTTACATAGGCATTGTCTGTTGTCCAATCCCATTCATTACTTGAATAAAATATTGTTTAAATTATATTTGTATAGGTGTCGTCATATCCGTGGTACGATATGCTATTGATAACGAGGACTATATCACCACCGTTATATGTATATACGTGTCGTGCTATCCGTGGTATGATATGATATTGATGACGATGACGATGAAAATATTACCATCGTTATATTTGTATAAGTGTCGTGATATCCGTGGTATGATATGATATTGTTGACGATGACGATGAAGATATTACCACCGTTATATTTGTGTAAGTGTCGTGATATCCGTGGTATGATATGATATTGATGACGATGACGATGAAGATGAATATATTACCACCGTTATATTTGTATAAGTGCCGTGATATCCGTGGTATGATATGTGATTGATAACAATTAAGATATCACCACTGTTATATTTGTATAAGTGCCGTGATATCCGTGGCATTGCTAACAATGAGTAACAACAATAACAATAACCGCCGTTACATTTGTATAAGTGTCGTGATATCCGTGGTAAGATATTATATTGATGACAATTAAGATATCACCACCGTTATATTTGTATAAGTACCGTGATATCCGTTGTATGATATGATATTGATGACAATTAAGATATCACCACCGTTATATTTTTATAAGTGCCGTGATATCCATGGTATTATATGTGATTGATAACAATTAAGATATCACCACTGTTATATTTGTATAAGTGCCGTGATATCCGTGGCATTGCTAACAATGAGTAACAACAATATCAATAACCGCCGTTACATTTGTATAAGTGTCGTGATATCCGTGGTAAGATATGATATTGATGACAATTAAGATATCACCACCGTTATATTTGTATAAGTGCCGTGATATCCGTGGTATGATATGATATTGATAACAACTAAAATATCACCACTGATATATTTGTATAAGTGCCGTGATATCCGTGGCATTGATAACAATGAGTAACAACAATAACAATAACCGCCGTTACATTTGTATAAGTGTCGTGATATCCGTGGTAAGATATGATATTGATAACAATTAAGATATCACCACCGTTATATGTGTATAAGTGCCGTGATACCCGTGGCATTGATAACAATAGTAACAACAATAACAATAACCGCCGTTATATTTGTATAAGTGCCGTGATATCCGTGGCATTGATAACAATAGTAACAACAATAACAATAACCGCCGTTATATTTGTGTATAAGTGCCGTGATATCCGTGGTATGATATGCGACTGATAACAATTAAGATATCACCACCATTATATTTGACAATGTATAAGTGTTGTATAAGTGTCGTGATATCCGTGGTACTGATAACAATGAGTAACAACAATAACAATAAGCACCGTTATATGTGTTAAAGGTGTTCTGATATCCGTGGTGAGGTATGCTATTGATACCAACGATGACAATACCACCGCCTCCACCAGCAGCACCATTTGCACAGTTCAGAGCATCATAACTACATACTCCAGTATGGTGTCTTTCTTCTTCACCGTTATTATCGCCATGCACATATTCCTGACCGTGTATTTGAGAAGCGACCGAACTGGGACTACTGCATGGTTGGTCGGCTTTAACCTGGTCAGTTGGATAATTCCAGGTAAGACTGTAAAAGTGTTTTCTGTTAATTGTATTTATCGCATGTTTTGCGGCATTTTCCTTTGACAAAATCGTGTAAGAGAACACTTTTCCGTGCTCTAATTAAACAATTCCGTTCAGGTGCAATCTTGTTTGTAAGGCGTAAGTTTTGAATGCATGAACATTTGGTAAAAGTGGTATTAAATCGAAAATATTTATTTTGTACAGAAATAAAGTCGATTTTCTTAGTTTCTTAGTACCTAACGACCCTTGCTGGTGCCCTTGCCCGGTTACCAATAGGTATCGACCTCTTTTTTGCCCTATAACTATAACAAGGAGAAAAATAAAACAACCTGCCTATAGTACAGGAGCTATACCATGTGAACAAAATGATACCAGATTTTTTCGGGGGCAATTTTGACTGTTGTTTTTGTAGTTTTTGTTGCTGTTGTTTTTGATTTTCTGAACGAATGTGTTAATGGTTTATTTGTTCACTAATTAATTCGTATTTAACCTCGCTGACCTCATTTAAACGAGCTTTTTTGAAGAAGGATATTAAAATGGCATCGGTCTATGTAGTCAGCCTAGTTACATGTAATATGTGTCTAGAAGCTTAAGAAGGCAGTGCCAGTTGATGGTTCCCGTAAATACTCCAGCGATGTTGCAGATACGTCGACTAAATTCGAAGAATAAAGTTGGGTCTGTTGAAATTTAGATCTCAAAGTAGATTAAAGAAGGTTTCAATTAATCAGAAGTCTAAAATAATTGCTGAAAGTAGGTCAATGTCAATTATGGCGTGTGTAATTATCCGGTTCAGTTCAATTGCCGAGTATAATGTTATCTGAAACGTGTATACGTTTCTAATCCAGTTGTAGATGCATATGCTCTTAGACTAGTAGATAATAAGAATTATATAGTAACTTTCAGTGTATTTTGGCGAGTGCAAGATAAGTGATACATTGTATGTGAGTCTCTGACGAGTCGGCCTATTTATTCCTTTTAGATACGAGCCAAAATATAACTAATAGTGTAAGCATTACGTGGTCGGAGTATTAACTTTCATACCCCATGCATCAAACCACTTCTCCAAGAAGGGAAAACGGGGTTGGCTGGGGTATGAAATAAAACCTTAATTTCGGCTTAATTTTGCATATTGTAAAATAAAACATTTAATTTTAAACAGGTTATCGCATTTTTTCAGTAGAAAATGTTGCTAAACGTGTTATAAAATCCTGTTAATATAAAATACAAATGGAGGATTCTTGTTTTGTCAAGAGAATTTCTTTGGCAAAAATGTTTCGGTCTTTATGTACATTTATAAAGATAGTGAATGCAAAATACTTTCTTTTGATAATGTAAAGTGCATTCCTAATTGATAAGCATAAAACATATTGTGTATATATGTAGCTCAAATGGTTGAGTAATAACTATTTAAGTCCGAACATTACGTACGTGCAACCAACTAGCATAATACAGCAGTTGGGCTGAAAATAATAGGATAGTAGGAAAGCTGTAGTTTTATAGTAGATCCATTCGTTGCAGGATATACATACTGTGTAGAACTTTGCATCATCTCGGTTGTTTTTATAAAATATATAACAAATTGCTCCACATTTTCATTGCATTTTATTTTGATTGTATTTTATTTTCCAAAACAGACAAATGCTCGGTTAGATATGGCGTTCTGTCGGTGTTCTGATGGTTTAAAATGCTATATAGCTTATTTGTTTTAGGTGTGATAACCGCAACGGCGTGGAGACTGGATGTACTTGGTGAGGATTTGACAAACATCGGTGCGACAGGGCCCTGGTGCTGGGTCAAACCCATCTACGAAACAAAATATATCAACTGGATGTACCTCAGTGGCAAGGGCTGGGAGATCGCCTGCTACCTGCTTACTACCACGTTTTATGTACTTCTCAAATTTCATTTGGTAAGTAAGTCGCTTAATTGTATGTTTAGCTCTACTGGCCGAAGGCCAGCAGAGCTTATGGGATGGCGAGTCCGTCGTCCATCGTCGTCCATCGTCGTCAGTCGTCGTCCGTTAATGTTTGCCTTGTGAAGACGATAGGACCTTCATTATTAATCGGATATTTACCAAACGTTGCCAGGTTCTTTATATAAATGACAGCTCGGACGAATTCGAAACCCAGCGAGGTCGGATTAGTTTCACCGGAGTTATGACCCTTGATTTGCTGGGAAATGCCATATTTTGCATTATGAACACTCTAGCACCTTCATGAATTAGTTGTTCTTTACCAAACTTGCACAGATTGTTATTATTAATGAAAGCTCGAAAAAGTTTGAAAACCAGCCAGATCAGATCAGTAATACCAAAGTTACGGCCCTTGTTTTTTTCTGAAAAAAAAATCATTTTCTGCCCTGTGAACACTCTAGCACCTATATTTATTACTGGATCTTTACCAAACTTGCTGGACTGTTAATATCAACAAAAGCACAGAAAAGTTTGAAAATCAGTCCGATCGGATCAGTAAAACTAGAGTTATGGCCCTTGTTTTTCTGAAAAATGTCATTTTCTACCTAGTGAACACTTTAGCACCTTCATTTCTTATTTGATCTTTACCAACCTTGCAAAGATGGTTATTATTAATGAAAGCTCGGACAAGTTTGAAAACGAGCCAGATTGGATCAGGAACACCATAGTTACGCTCTTTTATTAACTGAAAAAAGCCATTTTCTGCCTTGTGAACACTCTAGCACCTTCATTTATTAATTGATCTTTACCAAACTTGCACAGATGGTTAATATCAATGAAAGCTCGGAAAAGTTCGCAAACCAGCCAGATCGGATGAGTTACACTAGAGATATGGTCCTTGATTTGCTGAAAATGCCATATTATATAAAACGAGTTTTGACCACCTGCATAAAGAGGCCACTCTACATGGGTACAACTTGGAGAACTTGCAGTAATTTATTATAACGGGAGTTTCCGTCTTGTGATGCTAACTCCCTCCATACACTTTAACATTTCATGTTCATGTGTGGTGTATTTCATAGTTAAGGTTGTGTAGATGCATAATAATTGTTTGTATTTTGGTTCTATCTGCTGGGAGCCCATAGGGGTAATCGGGTAAAAAAACACACAAAACATAATGTCTTGTCCAAATGTTAATGCATTTATAAAACCCGTTTTGTCCTCTAGCGTAAAGGGGACCTTCTACATGGATACAACTTGAGGAACTTGCAGTAATTTATATGTTCGACTGCTATATTGCTCAGTGCAGTGCAAAGGGTTTTGTCATAAGTGCAACAACTAATATTTCCCCCACACCCCAAACACAGACTCCATATAGCCAGTAGAGCGATACATACCCTCTTGGGCCTCTTTTTTAAATTGGTCACTTTTCCCTTCAAAACTAATTAGACACAACTGCACTCACTTTGCCGAATAGTAATATAGTGTATTAGTTTACTTTCAGTTGTTCCTATATATCAAATATTCATTTTTATTTCTAGTATCGTCGACAAATTCGGGAGAGATTTCAGGACATTCACATCAGCCTGAGGGACGAGGATAAAAACTTAATGTATGCTTGTTGGCTCGTACTGTTTGTCTTACGGATCTGGGGGACTGTCAGGTTTATCATGATAAATATAGATAGAAGCAACGTAGACCACTACACCAGCATGAGGGTACTACAATACATGCAAGCTCTGGGCGACCCAGCCCAGGCATTCTTCAACTGCATTATCTTCTGCATCATCGACACAACAGTCAGACAAAAAATGTGTGGTTCGCTTTGTCAGAGCAGTCAAGCAGACGATAACACTAGAAGGCATTTACTCGAAGATGATGATACCGACCATACTTCTACACGATACGGATTTTTTTTATATGTAGCTGATGAAACATGTTAAACGGAAAGAAAATATAACAGAATCCGGTCAAGAAAGATAAATACAAGTTCAACAAAAACAATTGAAGTCTGTATAAACCCTACAATCCAAATTAAATATTGATATTAGTTGGTAGTCTTAAATAAAACAAACTCACCTAATTAAACAGTTGTGTAATTTTATACCATCGTGCCTTTATGGCCGCATTAGATTTTGGTTCAGGGTATATACACGATGAGAACAAGTAAATGTGTTTATATCATCTTATATGTTCGATACATATATCACAGTTTGGGAAACTTGTTTTGAATTTGCTCGAGAAGACATAACTTTTATAGAGAATGAAACAAATATTAATAATCGAATTTAAAACGTATTCATGCTGTATAAAACCTAGGAGGACCTCTTCGGGTCGTAGTTCTATAAAGAATTATGTTGTCCAGTATTACTTTCAACACTCAGGACATGAGCAGATGTTCGATCTCTTCACTCACGGTAGTGTTTACTGTTTAAATAGAGATTATTTAACTGCGGTTGAGTATAGGGAAATCCTTCACGAGATGGTAGACGTGTTGTTCTAAACGACGACTACCATCGAGAGAAAGATTTCTCTATAATCGAACCCAGCAGTTAGAATAATCTATTTATTACATTTTAAATAGCTTTGTGTATAATTTAAACTAAATTATTCACTTTATTGAACTTTATCGGTGGATGACGTCGACGTCAGCAACACTTGGCGAATATGAATATTCTTTCATTGAGAAATCCCATCTTTCACCCACAGAAATGTAATAATAATGAATAACTGATGGGTTTAGGTGACACACGTCAATATTTAAATAGTTATCAAGCATTACAATTGGCGATTTATTAGTCCAGCATCAGTTTGTCTTAAACTGGGCGTGAATATAATTAATTATTGTATACTTTCATATTGTCCCGTTTAGTTTGCATTGAGCTAAGCGTGCAATATTCTACGCATTGCTATTGCACGGGAACTTTTGCTCGTGCTTGCTAAGAGCCGCGAAATAGAAATAAGGAACTACTTTCAAATAAAAATAACGGAATCCTTCCTATAGTTTCAACAAAAAAATACGAGTTTTTTTACAACTTTTTATGGCAAAAATTGATAAAATAACTCAAATGGTCACTCACCCACTGTTTTTAACGTTATCGAATGGTAAACAAACTTCCGAAAATCGCTTGATGTTTTTAATGACGTCATCCGACGTCGACGTCGTTTTCGCGCAAAATAATTATCCACACAAAATGAAAATGAATGGCAAGATAGGAATTCCATTAAAAGCTATAAAAATAACACAAATACAATGAAAAGTAATAGTCATACAATTAACATTGATCAAAAACAATATGAAAGTATACAATAAAAAGGTCATTGAATTTGTATGGCTAAATATTACTTGGAACTCGTTGTTTTGGCGCAGGACGACTCGCAAGCTCGTCGTCCTTTGCCAAAACAACTCGTTCCAAGTAATATTTAGCCATACAAATGCAATAACCTATAATACAAGGCATACAATTAGGACTTTATCAAGTTTTCTTGGTTGTTCTATCCTAGGTTAAAGTATTTTATGAGTGCATTTCCTAGCTTAATTTTACGGGCTTTTTCATTCAAATGTCTGAGATGTTGAGATGTTCACGGGTGAATAAAAAGGGGGATATTCGGACTTCAATCTTTTTGTGAAAAAACAAAATTTTGACCGTTATTTAGATTAAACTTTTCCAACTTTCTGTTCAGAAATCAGACAAGCCAAAGGAAGATTCATATGTTAACTGACTAACGGTATTAAAATACATCTTTTAATATAATTGGTAGGTAGAAGTTTTTGTTTACCCTCGCTGTATTAATGAAGCATTTTAACGAGCTTTTCTATGGAAGATTGCGGAGTGCAGTTGAGTCCGGGGAAGGTTGGTATCTCTCGTCCAAAGCAGATTCTAGTTGATAGCAGCAGCAGATTAGAGTTGGTGGCACGTTGGTGTAGAAACCCCTCGTTGAAAGTCTGTAGAAAATTAGTAAATCCAAGTAGATTGTAGTTTCAGTAGAAGATTTTGGCCAATCGGATTGCTGCAGAATTGTGACTAGGTCAATCCGATTGCCGGCTCGAAAACGTCTTTTCCAATCAGGAGGCAGGAGATTAGAAGCGCCAAATGTGTTCCAAGTAGGTCAATCCGGCTGCATGTGCTGCCCGTGTTCTGTTGGTAATGGCTCCTCCGGAATACACATCGCCATACCAGATCGTCGTTGTCAAACATCATACGACTGGTGTACATCCCGCAGGGTTAGTCCAACGTCGGTTGTCCAGGGCGAGCCGTTGCGATCCACCGTAGTCTGCCTCTTGTCATCATATGCGGGTACTCGCAGTGACAAGGTCCAACATCAGTTTCCAGTAGTCGTATAAGCGTCCATCTTTAGGGCCACGTTAAAACCAGGCTAAAAACATATGTACAACATATAATGAGGTATGTCCAAACCTCCCCGCGGCTTTCCATACTGTGATATCACAGCACAGTATGGGGCGATGATTCCAGCCAGCGGCACGCCTTGCGGGGTCACTTTGTCCCAGACGGCCGCAAAACATCCTGCCTGTTCGATGGTCTGAACTGGAATCTAATACAATTTCTAGCTTCAGTTTTTGTTTTGGCATGCCTTGTTGCACTACGCATTTTGGCGTGCTTTTCTTAAGTTGATTATATGTTCTATATTTCATCATTTCATTTTATTTATGCATTCGTATCCGTTACTAGACGGCAAGAGCTAAGCAGACGTAAGTATTGTCTATGGCGGATTACTGTGTGTATATTTTCTATAGTTGTTTCTATTATATTAGGCCAAGGACACCAATGAACTTGGTAGGTATACTACTTATTAAAATGCTGTCACCAAGAGTCACCAAACAATGTATTTTGATGTCCGCTCTGTATAGAAAAACAAAAACGGAATTGTGGCGAGCGAGCTATTATTAATAGTAAAAGTGTCACATATCTCTAGAAGTTTAAAAATATTCGGTGTATTAATTACACATGTACATTGTCCATGTTATGTCAGATCGTTGCTACCTTGTATAATGAATGTTTTTCAATAAAATATATCATATTTATTAATAATTATAAAAAAATAATAAAAATACCCAATGCAGTTCGTCGGGCACTACTCCTCAGCATACGAATCCTCTCTCCATGAGAGAGACCTTGGTCTGAGGAGGTTTGCTCGTCCACACAAAACCCCGTGGAGGTCACAATGGGGAGGGCAACGATCAAAGGGATACATAGATATTATGTGAGATATTGGGGCAAGACCGATACTGTCAGTAAAAAAATAGAAATTAGTATAATATTACCTAATTGGTACATACAAAAGATATATCACATATTGAGTATTGTCTTCAACCTCATCAATTGAGGGACACCAACGATGCCTAAAATTACAAGCGCACCCCTGTCCTCCCTCAAAAGAATTCATACTAGCTTACTCACGAAATATTGGGTGTTATAGGAAAACATGGGAGATATTGTATATATGATCATCAATAGTTTATAATATTCATATGAAGTTTATACAGTATGTTACTATCTGAATAAACTATTGGGAGAGGTAGAGGCAGAGCTAATCATATCAAGTAAATTCTCTCAAAAGTCAGCTAGACATATACAATAAGCACTACCCACGACGCCATGAGGTAGGGCAGTCCCCACACTCATTTAGTCGTAGAGCATTATATAGATGAAAGTATGTGATTGGTCCTGGACCGTTGTGCCTGCGTTGTCATCAGACTAAAAAATCGCCCCAGCGCGTCCACCAGATCAATCCCATAATATAGCTTTATCAAGTGTTGAATTGTAATTTGACCACTTATATTAGGGTGTTGGGGGTGGTATATATTTAATCACAAGCAGACTAAATTTCTTATTCTGATGATGATTGTACTGTATATTATTAATCGATTGGGAATGTATCCAAAAAAGGATATTGCCATTGCAACATATATATGTATAATTATGGAAAATATAGTCATACAGTCATAATATAATTAACACTGTAAATGTTTTTATACGGAATAAAATCTCAATTGAGTGTCCAGAATAAACACCGAGTATATCTAGTGGGTCACGTGACTTTATTGATCAGTGATTGGTCAAATTATTGTGATTGGCATGTTTATTATGCCTATAACTAACGATTAGTAATGCAAAAAAATAGTTTTTTCTTTGACCTATTCAAATAATTATTAATATTAATTATTTGCAATTACAAATGTATTTATTTTTAAACTAACGGGACGTAGCAAGGTTAAACATATGTGTTATTTCGGTAACAAAAAAGAGTGACCATCTTTCAAAACGTGTACAAAAAGATAGATAGTCTTGGATTTTAGTGAAACTTTCAGAAACGATAGAAAACGGATATGATCTATGCGTCGTCAATATCAACAAAATGTAAGACTATGATTTTTTTTGTGATCGTGTTGGAACTTCGGTAAGTTGGCAGAAAGCCTTCGCCTTTCTTTGAATAATTTTCGTATGGATGTACATAAATATCATGTTTGCATTTTTCTGTGCAAGATTATGGGTTATGAGTATAGCTGGTTATAGCTGCAAAGTTGAGTACGTTGCAGATACGAACAATTCCGTTATTGTCTCGTATGCCTTTAAATGCTACATCTCAGGAAGCCAAAGAGTATGATTCGAATATAAATGATAACATCTATGCTGAGGCAGACAGAAAAACACCATCAGACTAAACTGCTAAATTAATGGGTGTTAATAGATATCTGCAATGAACGATGGAGTATCATTGACCTTAGAGAAAAGACTCATGTGAAGATATATAAGGACTCACTTAGTGTTATAATTACTGATTAAGAAATATATCTTAACACTATGCAGAAATCACAGTGATGCACATTAGCAGCACAGATTGTGCTTAATTGTAGTGAAAGACTCAGTTAAAAATCGTTTGATGAATCAAAATATTTAATCTTAGTAGAGGAGAAAATGTAACACTACGGCCTCGTTATTGCACTTAATCTAATAACAGATTATAAATGTAACACAATTAGAGTTAACGTACACCCCTGTTAATCCCTCGTATAACTGATCTTGCAATGACTGTCAATTATTTGGTAGTTAATCAGCTTAACACCTGTTATTGTTTACCTACTCTAAACTTAGTTGCGCTGGAAGTTACTGGAAAAACTATGAATTCTGGAATTGAAGAGGAAATGCCAGATTAGGGGAGACCATTCCCCGAAATGTCTTGTGATGGGTAACGTATGCATACAATGATGTAATCACATTGGCGTTAACCTGTAGCTACACAGGTCGATGTCCATATGTGGGGCATGACTAACTGCCGAAAGGTAGTCTGTATAATCATGATAACCGTCTAGTATAATATAGAGCGCACGGAAAGTCTAGCAGAGTCGGGGTGGAGAGTCAGTTTCAATAGTCAAGCGGTCACAAGATGGATCCCCGCAGTCTAACACAGGGTGTGGGCAGTTGTTCAGCTTTACATAATAATTTGAAGATTTGGACATTTGAACCTTTCTAAATATTATTATACTTTGTGAACCTAAGACATTTAATAATAGGGACTAGTTAAGTAATTAACAAATGGAAGTACTGAAAACCACTATACGAAACGGATATGTATATATATATATAACAGGATGTTCATACAGCGTATTATGCATTTGTAATTGTTCGGACTGTTTTATATGTACCAATAAATTATGGAACTCACAACGCGAAGTCCGGACCTTGTTATTAAATGTACCAAGCATGGCATACGACCCCATAGTGCTACCTTTAGCCATGGTGACTATCTTGAACTTTAGGCCGATCTGTACTTACTAAGCACCAACTAGACATCACGAGCAACATTCCTGTAAAGTTCCATGAAAATCCACCAAGTTATTTCCAAGGAGTAGTCGCCACAAATTGTTCCTATAAAACTATATTTAAACAAAGATGTCCGCTGGTGGTCATGTTTGATATTGAATAAAATTGGAGTTCGTTTAGGACGAACTTCACGTCATGTCAATATATTTGGTAAAGCTTCCAAATCAATACCACTTATCTTTTTTTAAGTAGTAGTATTATTTTTAAAATCCATTTAAGCTGTGGCGACAATCTTGAATTTCACGCTGACCTGATTTTTAATTTCGATCAACTATACATCAAGAGCAATATTTCTGTAAAGAAAGATAAAAAATATCGGACAGGGAAAGCAGCATTCAAGGACGACAGTCAACCACAAAACACAAAAACAAACACGCAAACAATAAAACGAGAAGGCAAAAATAAAAAATAAAAATGCAAACGACATCGCAAACACAAAAGGGTTGACAATAGGGCTACCGCCTTGAAACGGTCAGCGGCAACAAAAACCGGTTCAGTTTCATGAACATCCATCAAGTAGTTTCAGAGAAGTAGTCACCACAAGTTTTTTTCCAATATAATTCTGAAAACAAAGATGGCCACTAGCCCTCGCATCAAAATTTCTTTACAACCAACTACATGTCATGCGTCAATTTGGCCGCCACAACATCTATTTAAGCTGTGGTAGCCATCTTGAATTTCCGGCCGACGTGATTTTTGCTTAGGACTAACTTTGGACCAAGAGCAACACTCCTATAAAGTTCCATGAAAATCAAGAGAAGTAGTTACCACATGTTGTTTCCTATATAACTCCATGTAAACAAAGATGTCCGTTGACACCTAGTTTGATATCGAATCAAAATGTTTTTTGTTTACGACCAAATACATGTCTTCCCAGTCAATTTGGTAAAGGTTCCAAATCAATGGACAAGT
Organism: Cyrtodaria siliqua; assembly: GCA_037043455.1. Lineage (NCBI taxonomy): Eukaryota > Metazoa > Mollusca > Bivalvia > Adapedonta > Hiatellidae > Cyrtodaria > Cyrtodaria siliqua. Next base: position 58,351 of record JAWPHD010009919.1, read on the forward strand.
TTAAATGGCGAGGGGTCCGGCGGGGGCGCGGCCACTCCGCGGGGGTAGACTGGAGTAGGGTCTAGTGCACTGACAATATCAATAATTGTTGGCTACTTAATGTAATTATCAATATTTTATTTTTGTTTATAATAGTGAATAAATGAGTTATATGAGTACTGTTGATAATATATTTGTTTTAAGTGGTTTAATTACACATATTTTAAATCAAGGAAAGAAACTGTATTGTGCATTTGTTGATTTTACTAAAGTCTTTGACTATGTTGTGCGTGATAATTTATGGTATAAAATAACAAAGTTCGGTATTCGGGGAAAGATTCTTGATATCATTAAATCAATGTACTCATGTGTTAATTCTAAAGTTAAATACTGTAACCAATTGAGCGATGAATTTTACTGTGTACTTGGCGTTCGGCAAGGGGGAGTGCCTATCTCCATTGTTGTTTTCTATGTATTTAAATGATATAGAAGATGCATTCATACATAGTGGCTTTGAAGGTTTAGATATTAATATGTTTAAGATGTTTATGCTGTTATATGCAGATGATATAGTTTTGTTTGCTAACACTGCAGCAGAGTTATAAAATGGACTTAATATACTATCTAGCTATTGTAAAGAATGGAAATTGAAAGTAAACTGTACTAAAACAAAAGTTATTGTATTTAGAAAGGGCGCAATGCTACCACAAAATTTAGTTTTTATATATGATGGTGCTCCATTAGATATAGTTAGTAAGTGCACATATTTAGGTATAGTCTTTTCTACTGGAGGGTCTTAGCAGAAGCACAAACTACTCTTGCTGGTCAAGCGCAAAAAGCCATTTTTAAAATGAATAGGTGTTTATACAAATGTACATTTATATCCCCAAAGCATAAATTAGATCTGTTTGATAAATTGATAACTCCAATTTTAAACTATGGATGTGAAGTGTGGGGATTTATGCAAGCTATATCAATTGAACGAGTGCATTTACAGTTTTGTAAACACATTTTGGGTGTTAAGAAGACAACTCAAAATTATTTCATATATGGTGAACTTGGCAGGACGTTATTTATTACAAGAAGATATTTTATAATAATTAAATACTGGTTAAAAATCATGAGAGTACATGATCGTAATTATGTGAAAATTGTTTATAACATGCTGCTTAATGACTGTGAAACATATCCTCAGAAAATAAACTGAGTTTCCCAGTTGAAACACTTATTGTCCTCGCTTGAGTTTTATGATGCATGGTTACAACAAAGTGTTGGTAACGATAATATTTTTCTTGCAATATTAAAGCAAAGGTTAAATGACAATTTTGTTCAGAATTGGCATAGTCGATTAGAAAATTCCACTAGAGCAGTTTTTTTATTCAAACATTGCAAAGTTTCAGTTTCAACCATATTTAGATAATATAAATGATTTCAAAATGTGTCAAGCACTAACTAAATTACGGATGTCATCTCATAGACTGGCAAATTGAAGCCGGTAGGTGGGTTAAACCAAATAGAATTCCTGTAAACGATAGAATATGTGTATTTTGTAATTTTGTAATAAACTTGAAGATGAATTCCATTTTGTGTTGGAATGCCAAACATACGTAATGTTAAGGAAGCAATTTATTCTTAAATATTTTTATAAGAGACCAAATATAATCGCGTTACTGGAATTATTAAACTCACAAAACAAGATATATATTCGCAAACTGTGTACCTATCTTTTAAAAGCATTTAAGTTACGAAACGAAACAATATACAGAAATTAGCTGTTTCTAAATATAATGTATGTAATATGTCATGGTTGTAAACGTATATGTCATGTTTGTAAATTTATATACGTATTAATCCATATGATAACATGCATATTGACCATTTTAATTAGAAACGTTTTTTTGGTGAAGAATGCAGGCACATTGGTAATACGATTCAATTCAATTCAATTTTTATTAAAGCATAAACATTTTACAATGTCCATCGCCATCAGCACGATCAGTAAAGTGTTTTCATTTACTGGGACTGCGTGTCTTGTAGTTTGACTGTCAGTGAAGTGTTTTCATTTACTGGGTTAAAACTTGTCTTCACTCAACAACGGGTATCTATGTCAGTTTATTTAAAGTCTGTGGCAAACAAACTAAGTTAAAGTATCACCAATTAAATTGCAACTATTAATAACTATTAAAAATCCGTGGTGGATTAACAGAATGTATATCTGTACTAATATTTACATTACATGATATATGTTTATCATACGGATAACAAGCTGTTTTATTTGACTCATTTGATATAATACGTGTTAAGGAAATTGTGATGAATTGTAATTTATTTATGCAAGGAAGGGTTATATAAACGCCTTATATAAACGCCTTCTCATTGTATCAGCTCAGTTAAAATAAACTGCATATTTGGACATGTATTGTTTGTAATAACTACACTGTTGCTATCTATCTATCTATCTATCTATCTATCTATCTATCTATCTATCTATCTATCTATCTATCTATCTATCTATCTATCTATCTATCTATCTATCTATCTATCTATCTATCTATCTATCTATCTATCTAATCTATCTATCTATCTATCTATCTATCTATCTATCTATCTATCTATCTATCTATCTCATGATTTCAAAAGGATGTTGTTACACACACATGATTAAAATCTAATTAATTTAAATTGAACAAACATTCGCGGATTCAGTAATTAAAATGTTAACCAAATGTAAGATGTTGATCCCACTTTCATGTAATAGTCTGTCATCTTATCATGTTTATATTTAATTCAATGCCGACAAAAATACTGTGTTTTTTTTCCGAAATTTTAAGACATAATATATTATTGAGATTTCTAAACCTGTTTTAATTATGACTGTGAAAAAAAAGACAAATGTATCATTTGTCTTAGCCTCATCGCATATTTAATAACCATGACACGCGTCACGGCTTATTTACATTACGAACTAGTGTTATTTTAAAGTGTGTCATACATTGAGTTAATTGTTATAAATGTATTCAGTTGTAAAAACATTACGCTATTAGTACGTTGATTGGATTAGCCACACTCGTTGATTGTACAAGTGATATTTAAAGGAATACATACGTGTGAATAATTGATAACATTAAACGCAAACCGCTTATTGTAAAACCTGTTACGGGATTTTACAAACTAGAAATTGTTATCTGTATAAATAATGTTACATTTCTTTAATTAGACGACTTATATGTCCTGTGTTTTGTTATTGTTAACAGGGCTTTATATTTTAATTATTCCATTCCAGTTGATAATCAGTTCATAACAGGTCTGACCTGATGTAATAACTGATCTTTTAGTATTTCTTTATTTGCGCTTATTAGTTGGATCTCCCCGGTGCTTATTTACAAATTTAACAGTTTACCCAAAGTCATTTTAATGGCATTTTAAACTTTGAGTATCATATATGTGATACTCATAAGGTTGATTAACAATAGTTGTCCAATTCTCATCACATTAAATGTATTATTGGTAACTCATGTACAGGCCAAAACGATAAGTATGCTTTGATATGAATTATTGAATGTTACATGTGCAATAAGACCGTCTCCAAAATTATTTTAAAATGTTTACAATTTATGTTTTATGTATGAAATAATGTATACATGTATGCATATTTGATTGTAAACAATGAGACGCAAATAAACTATTAAATCTGTATGTTAAGGACTCTTGTTTTATTACCCATGACAATTGTCAATAAAATGGAAGCGTATAGAGTTTACAAAACTACATTTAAAACATCCATTTCAAAAGATTAATAAATTCTCCAAATAAGAAATTGCATAATTTAAAAGCTGTTTAAATATTACTGCATTACTAATAGAAAACACACGATACAGCACGTACAATATAAGATTTGAGGACTGTCCAGAATATTGTTTTTTTGCTTTTGATAATTTTATTCAGACACTTGTGTACATACATACATGATACAAATACGTGTACATGCATACATGATATATATACAAACACATTTTAGGCAAAAAATAAATTGCATATAAGAATACATTCGATGAAACTAGATTGAGAAGAACAGACATGGAATGAAATCTGTACAAAATAAAGTAACATTTAAATACACCTTTAAAGCATCGGTATTAAAAGGTGGAATAGACTCCAGAATATTGCTTTATCTTGCATTTTAGAAGAATCAAATGATTTAGACTTTGATGAAAGATGTAATGATTTACATGAAATTTCCTATTGGAAAGAAGATCTCACAATAGACGACACATCTTTAATCGAAAACGACTCTGGGTGGCTCAATGACAAAATTATAAATACTGCGCAAAAAATATTTAAAACCTCAATTTAATCATCTAAATACTGTTTACAGGATACTCTGTTAGTGCCACATTTTAAGGATAAAGAACAAATCTGGAACGTCAGCAACACATTCAGTAATCAGCAACTTCCATGTGCTCAAGTTCACCATAATGTAAAGTCTTGGATTGTGTCGTACAAAACAAAAAAATGTCGGAAACAATTACAACTTTAAATCACAAAAACATCAATTCCTTCAATTTAATACAGCTATCGTCCGGGAATATCATCCACGTTTCAGTTCCAGGTGTGCAAATACAGGAAAACGGTTCCGATTGCGGTATTTTTGCTATAGCTTTTCTAACCAAACAGTAACACACGCATTTTGATCCAAATATAAGCACTGTTAGATTCAACAAGAACCTCATGAGAAAACACTTAATAGATTGCATAAATGCAAAAAAAAATCTTGTTTTTCCTAAAACTAAAATGCCTAAACTGCATATTGATGCACCAAAAGTCCAAGCTATAAAACTATGTTGTGCATTGCCCGATTGTGTAGATAACATGATTAAATGTGGAAACAGAGCCTGTTCTATAAAATGGTACCATAAAACGTGCGCTGACTGTACAGAAAAGTGCGTTGACTACAGAAAATACAACTGAGGATTTTATGTGCACAAATTATTCTTGGTAGATTTCTCTTTCATAAAGATTTTAAAAAATATTAATATATAACGCTTATATTTTAACAAGAGGTTGTTCATTGTTACTTAATGCAATAAATATATGGGCTTGTTTGTGTTTGTTTAAAACATTTGACTTTGCCGAATCAAGACACTTTGAAACAAAATATTGAATTAAACTTGTGATTGATTTAAACCGTGACTTATAAGTATGTATTGAATTGAATTAGGGTTTTACGGCGCACCAACACAAGAAAGGTTATATGGCGCAAAACAGGGATGAATTTGCTGCAAATTCTATTGTAGACACTCCATTTACGATGGAGTCATGTTTCCATATTTGCATATGCGGTGTCATGAAGAAGACCTTGAATAAGCATGATAAACAAGAGGCCCAAGACGGCCAGTGTACGCTCTACTGGCTAATATGGCTCTTATGACATCAATGAAGCGCGTGACTCTCGTCTTAAAGAGGCAAAATATAGCATTTTTAACTAAATCAAGAGCCATAACTCCGCCATTACTTGTCCGATCTGGCTGGTTTTCGAAATTAGCCAGTAGAGATAATAAAAATTTAAAATTTTTAAAAATAAAATAAAATTAAATTAAAAAATTAAAAAAAATATATATAAAACTAATAAAAGAAAAAAAAGTTAAAAAATCTGGTAAAGTTTGGTAAAGATCAGATCAAAAATGAAGGCCCTATCGCCAAACAAGGCAAAATATAGCATATTTAACGAAATCAAGGGCCATAACTCCGCTGTTACTGGTCCGATTTGGGTGGCTTTCGAACTTTTCCGAGCTTTTATTGACATTAACAATCTGGTACAACTTGGTAAAGATCGGATGAAAAATGAAGGCCCTCTCGTCTTAACGAGTCAAAATATAGCATTTTTAACTAAATCAAGGGCCAAATTACTGGTCCAATCTGGCTGGTTTTCGAACTTGTCCGAGCTTCCATTGACATTAACAATCTGTTAAAGTTTGGAAAAGGTCAGATGAAAAATGAAGGCCCTAGCGTCTTAACGAGGCAAAATATAGCATTTTTAACTAAATCAAGGGTCATAACTCCGCTGTAACTGGTCTGATGTGGTTGATTTTCAAACTTAACCGAACTTTTATTGACACTAACAATCTGGTAAAGTTTGGTAAAGATCGGATGAAAAATGGAGGCCCTATCATCTTAACGAGGCAAAATATAGCATTTTTAACTAAATCAAGGGCCATAACTCCGCTATTACTTGGCCGATATAGCTGGTTTTCGAACTTGTCCGAGCTATCATTGACATTAACAATCTGGTAAAGTTTGGTAAAGATCAGATAAAAAATGAACGCCCTATCGTCTTAACGAAACAAAAGTTAATGACGGACGGACGACGCACAAGTCGGCATCCCATAATATCTGCTGGCCTTCGGCCATTAGAGCTAAAAATTACAAAATGAACACGAAGGTGCGGTCCTACCACTCTGCCTCTAGCGGGATTTGCAGAGGTTGTATTCTACCCCGGCAACCACACGGGGAGACCGTGCTACGAATCAGTAGTGGTTTTTTTACTGGTCCTTTGGGACCAACGAGCCCAATATAGGTGGCTTTGAAGTAGAATAACGCTTAAGCCGGTGCTACGGGGCGTGCGATGTATTGCTTCTTTCATTACTTCTCATGAACAGACTCAATAAAACCGAGTCTGCTGCTTTATTCTCTTAATTGTGTTTGTTGCTCCCAAAGGATCAACTTTATCAGTATTTATTATATGTAATATAGTTTACAGTTATGATGATTTTCACATAATATCGTCCATTTGTGCTTGCATGCACACACTATTAAGCTAACATACAATTAATTATTAAATGAAATAAAGTTCTTATTGTACAAATATATCCGATATTTATTACCGCCGCCTCCACCGCCACTCATGCATTCCAAACTACCCCGTCATTTCGGAATGTGACAGGGCCCCCGCCATTTAAACGTGTTCCAAATCAATAACCGTTATGGTTTCCCAGTTGTCGCCACAAAATTGTATTTTTAAAATCTATATTTATAGCTGTGGCGACCATCTTGAAATATTGGCCAAAGTGATTTTTATAAATTTCATAAAAATGCATCAAGAAGTTTCAGATAATTTATTACGTAGTCTACAGAAGACTTTCTTAGATATAACTCTATGTAAACAAAGATGGCTGCTGGTGGCCATGTTTGACGTCACATCCAAATGATTTTCGCCAATGTCCAACATTATGTCATGCCGACCATTTTAGTAAAGTCCCATGCCAATATCACTTATATTATCGGAGAGGTAATCACTACAAACTTATTTACGGACGGACAGACAGAAAACTCCAGTGTTACTGGCCCGATCTGGCTGTTTTTCAAACTTGTCCCGAGTTTTCATTGATATTAACGATCTGGTAACATTTGCTAAAGATCAGATGAAAAATGAAGACCGTGCCTATCGTCTTAATATGGCACAAAATAAGACGAAGACAGACGACGGACAACTCGCCATCCCATAAGCTAACAAGATGCCCAAGTGGGCCTGTAGACGCTCTACTGGTATGATGTGATTCAAAAACATAAACATGATAGAGGCCAACTCAAGAAACATGTTTCCTATATATAACTCTATATAAATTAGGTAATCGTGGCGGCCATTTTGAATATTTGACGACAACGAAAAACACAAACTTGACAGAAGCCAACAACAGGAACATGTACATGATATTTAAAGGGAATATAGCGACACAGCCAAACCATCTTTATTATTGAGAGTTCTGAAAAACTTGAATAAGGGTGAAAGAATGATCAAAATCGGATGATAAACAAAGAAGATATGATCATTTGAAGTTTCTGTTGAAACGGATATGGAATCGGCCATTTTGAGAGCAATGACATCACGGTTCTAAATGACCATATATGGAATATTTATAAATATGAACAATTATTGGTTTATATGGAAAAAATGACAGCAAATGTATGAAAAATATGTAATACTTAATGGCAATAATGCTTTATGACAAACAAGAGGTCAATGACCTTGAAGCTCTACTGATTGATTTTGATAGCCAGATTAACAATGGGAAGTATGTTGTAGGATGAGCGTAGGTGTTATACGTTGGGAAAATCTTGCAGAAACATTTTTATTTTAATTTTTGATTTACAACCCGCTGACTTCATTGTTTCTGAAAAGCAAATACAAATGAAATCAACATCCCAAACTTTTCTTTTTATCTTTCCCGCCTGTGTGTCAGTTTACTTGCACTATCAAATAAAAGTACAGTTTTCACTCTCAGATCAAACAGGCCGTTAATAGTGTCACTTTAGCATAATTTTCGACAAGATCAACATCATGTCATACTGATCATTTCATCTTGAATTTCCGGCCGACCTGAAATTTTGCTAGGATCAATTAGACATCAAGAGCAACATTCCTGTGAAGTTTCATGAAAATCCGTCAAGTAGTTTCAGAGGAGTAGTCGCTACAAGTTTTCATTATATAACTCTATGTAAACAAAGATGGCCGCTGGCGGCCATGTTTAAGGTCGAATCAAATTAATTTTCGACAAGGATCAACACCATGTCATCCTGATCATTTTAGAAAAAGTCCCATATCAATATCACTTAGAGTTTTCAAGAAGTAGTCGCTACAAACTTGTTTTTAAAAATCTATTTTTAGATTTGGCAGCCATCTTGGATTTCACATCAACATGAATTTTTGCTAGGATCAACTAGACTTCATGGGCAACATTTCTGTAAAGTTTCATGAAAATCCATTCAGTAGTTTCGGAGTAGTCGCTACAATAAAAAGTTTACGGACAGATGGACGACGGACACCGCACCATGGCATAAGCTCCACCTGATCAGTAGAGCTAATAAAAACAATTCATTCATTTGCAGTGATTTTCTTCCTTTTAAATGATATTAATTTTAATTTTATCTATATTCCATATATGGCAATATGGAACTATGACGTCATAGTTCTAAAAATGGCAGCTCCCATAGTTTCAGAACAACTTTAAATGATCATATCTTTTTTGTTTATCATCCGATTTTTATAATTCTTTCACCTTTTTCTAAGTTTTTTAGAACTCTCAATAATAGAGCTTGTTTGGCTGTGTCGCTACATTCCTTTAACTGGAATGGAATAAGTGGTAATATGTCGTTTGATAAATGTCCTTAAATTTGAACTAAGTTTAGCCATGGTGGCTATCATGGATGACTGGAGGCCCCAAAAACACAAATCTGAGGGGGACTAACCCAAAGCTCATTGTGATTAAGTTTCATCAAAATCCTTCAAGCGGTTTCAGAGATGTCATTTTTAACGTTTTCCTATATAACTCTATGATTATTCGACGATAATGAAAAACACAAACTTGATAGAGGCTAACCCAAGGAACATGTTATTTCCCAAGAATGCAACAAGTGGTTTCGGAGATGTTGTTTGAAATTTCCTTAAATCTGACCTTATTTTGACATTGCGACCATCTTGGATGACTTGCGGCCGCAAAAAATACAAATCTGAGGGACTATCCCAAATATCATGGTGATAAAGTTTCATCAAAATCCTTCTAGAGGTTTCAGAGAAGATGTCATTTTTAACCTTTTCCTATATAACTCTTATGTAAACTTTGGGTCGCCATGATGGCCATTTTGATTATTCGACGATAACATAAAACACAAACTTGATAGAGACCAACCCAAGGAATGTATATGATATTTCACAAGAACGGAATAAGTGGTTTTGGAGATGTCGTTTGAAATTTCATTAAATTTGAACTAGTTTTAGCCATGGCAGCCGCAAAAAACACAAATCTGAGAGGGACTATCGCAAAGATCATTGTGATTTAAGTTTCATCCAAATCCTTCAAGCAGTTTCAGAGAAGATGCAATTTTTAATGTTTTCCTATATATCTCTATGTAAACTGTGGGTCGCTGTGGCGGCCATTTTGATTATTCAACAACAACGAAAAATATAAACTTGTTAGAGGCCAACCCAAGGAACATGTTTATGATATTTCACAAGAATGGAATAAATAGTTTCGTCGGAGATGTCGTTAATTTCCTTAAATTTGACCAGATTTTATCCATGGTGGCCATCTTGGATGACTGGCAGCCGCAAAAAACACAAATATGGGGGGGACTATCCTAAATATCATTGAAATTAATTGAATTGGGGTTTTAAGGCTCACCAACACATGAAAGGTTATATGGTGCCTAACAGGAATGAACATGCCAGGCTCATCCTCCATGTACCTCGAGATAAAATATGGAGAACGGGCCTAGAACCTTCTCACCCTGAACTGCAGAGTTGCTGCAAATTCTACTGTAGACACTCCATTCACGCCATTGAAATGAAGTTTCATCAAAATCCTTCTAGAGGTTTCAAAGAAGATGTCATTTTTAGCCTTTTCCTAAATAACTCTAGGTAAACTTTGAGTCGCCGTGGTGGCCATTTTGATTATTCAACGATAACGAAAAACACCAACTTGATAGAGGCCAACCCAAGGAACATGTTTGTGGTATTTCATAATAATGGAATAAGTGGTTTCGTCGGAGATGTCGTTTGAAAATTCCTTAAATCTGACCTAGTTTTAGCCATGGCGGCCATCTTAGATGACTGGCGGACATGAAAAACATAAATCTGAGAAGGGGCCTCCTAAGTAACATTGTGATGAAGTTTCATCAAAATCCTTCAAGCGGTTTCAGAGATGTCGATGTTATAAAATTGCTAACAGACAGACAGACAGACGGACGACGGACGAAAAGTGATCCCATAAGCTCGTCTGGCCTTTGGCCATGCAGTAGAGCTAAAAATGGACACATAGTTATGTGGACTGTCCTTGTTTCATGGATGTTGAATAACAACCAACTATCCATAACTATTTCGAACATTTTTATTAAAATAGAACACAGTATTGAAATTCCGCCATTGAAACACTCTTAATGCCCTTCACAATAAATGGATCAGACCTGGGACATCATGTAGAGCCCTGATCAGACATAAACTAAAAAAAAATGGCATACATACATTCATGTGCAGAGACAATGATAACAGTATATAACTATATATATATGGCGTGGGAATAAGTAACTAAGTATAATGTAGTCATACTTTTATATGAGACAGTTTACATACACAGAAGTGTTTATTTAGCCTTCTAGGTTTACCACCACCAATTACAAGTAAACCTCAGAGGTGTAGTCGAATGTAGTTCCTATAATAAAAAGTAGTCCCTCCTTTTTCGATGGAAATGGGCATTATAAGTAGGGGGAAACTGCCCATTTCTATTCGATTGTGTGGTTATATGTATAAGAAGCGTATTAATAGGTTTTACTGGATCACTGATGAACATTTTCGAAATTTCGACTCTATGCTTACACTTTGTGAGCAATGAAAACAGTCGATCAATAAAAACAGCTGTACCCTTGACCTGTTTAGTAAACAAACAAGAACTTTCTTACATGTCTTGTGACCCCACGTTTTCTGGTGATTTTTCAAGTTTCTATATGAACATTACACTGCTGCATTATCCATACTTGAGTTGAATTTGCAGCAAATCATTAATATGTGACACTTTAACATTGGTGTCTATGGGGAAAATAATTGGTGCTTTCATACTTCTAGGTTTCTTACAGTGTACCTTCAACATCAACACATATGTTAACAGTTCTGAGGCCACACTTAAAAATATCTTCATGACACAACCTTAAATTTGTTAGATTAAGCGCTTACATTGATAAGATTTTATTTTTTTCGTCCATGTATGGCAAGATTATTTTGTGAATACTGTTTAAAGTTTAACTTTGTTTCGACTTAAAACACAACTTTTTGTACTTATTAAATAGGATTTTAGTATACTGGTATGCAAGTAGTAGCCGAACAGAAAATAGTGTTTATTGTACTGTTTGTTGTTATTTGATATTATTCAAACAAAACCAACTAACAGAGTAAACTTGGCAACATCCGATTACAAGCTCGCGCATGTGCTGTTAATAGGGTCCCTCAAAAGGGTAACCAATAAGGGTTGATTGACAGCGGAACAGAAGTAGTATCCGAATTGCTAAAAAAACGGATACATTTATGGTCATTTACCCTACTGGACGCCCCATTCCGTAAGAAAGACAACTCGTCCCATTTATGACCTAAATATATGAACAAGAGTTGTCTCCATTATGTAAATTGAAAATGTCCGCTATTGCAGTGTTATATTTGACCGATCTATATTTTACTGCAGTATTGTATTTTGCCAATATTGTTTATGCCTACATGTTATATAAACAGGTTTTATAAATAAATTAAGAGTTTTTATTTATTATCGTCTGCTGCTGTCGTCATGGGGAAATATTGTTTAAATACTGGAGAGAAATTAAAAACACAAAACTGCGCATGCGAGGTTAGCGCGAGACTTTCCCACGCGCAAATTTGCGGGTAAATGTGCTGGGAAGAAAATCAATATATTTCGGTATATATTTACTTTTTCGTATACGACGATTATTCCAATGATGGAAATTATATCCTTGTATTAAATTAAATTGATATTTTCTATTGAAGAGTTACGAACGTCAGTTGTTTATGGAAATTCGGATACTACTGCTGTTCGGATACTACTTGCATACCAGTACGGAGTGTGTATTGCAATGTTGAAAATCTTATGAATTCCTATCTAAAACAAGTAAGCAATGAGGGACCGTATAAAAAGCAGATCCGACAAAAAAAATACTCATCGTATTTTCACTGGAAAAAAAAAAGGGTTACGTTCGGGCAAACAAACATAATTTTTATTATGGCCTGAAGTATACTTAATGCCATAGATCTACGTAGATCTATGGTTCAATAAAATAATTACCCACTTCAATGTGAAGTACATTTACAACAAGAGGTCAATGACCTTGAAGCTCTACTGATTGATTTTGATTTCAGGAAGTAGTCGCTACAGACTTGTTTTTTGAAAATCTATTTTTAACCGTGGCGGCCATCTTGAATTTCCGGCCGACCTGAAATTTTGCTAGGATCAATTAGACATCAAGAGCAACATTCCTGTGAAGTTTCATGAAAATCCGTCAAGTATTTTCAGAGGAGTAGTCGCTACAAGTTTTCATTATATAACTCTATGTAAACAAAGATGGCCGCTGGTAGCCATGTTTAACGTCAAATCAAAACGATTTTCGACAAGGACCAACATCATGTCATACTGATCATTTTAGAAAAAGTCCCATATCAATATCTCTTATAGTTTTGAAGAAGTAGTCGCTACAAACTTATTTATTTTAAATCTATTTTTAGCTGTGGCGGCCATCTTGAATTTCCGGCCGACCTGAATTTTTTCTAGGATCAACTGGACATCAAGAGCAACATTCTTGTGAAGTTTCATGAACATCCGTCAAGTAGTTTCAGAGGAGTAGTCGCTACAAGTTTTTACTATATAACTGTATGTAAACAAAGATGGCCGCTGGCAGCCATGTTTAACGTTGAATCAAAACGATTTTTAACAAGGATCAACATCATGTCATGCTGATCATTTTAAAAAAAGTCCCATATCAATATCTCTTATAGTTTTGAAGAAGTAGTCGCTACAAACTTATTTATTTTAAATCTATTTTTAGCTGTGGCGGCCATCTTGAATTTCCGGCCGACACGAAAATTTTATAGGATCAACTAGACATCAAGAGCAACATTCCTGTAAAGTTTCATGACAATCCGTCAAGTAGTTTCAGAGGAGTAGTCGCTACAAGTTTTTACTATATAACTCTATGTAAACAAAGATGGCCGCTGGCAGCCATGTTTAACGTTGAATCAAAACGATTTTTGACAAGGATCAACATCATGTCATGCTGATCATTTTAGAAAAACTCCCATATCAATATCACTTATAGTTTTCAAGAAGTAGTCGCTACAAACTTGTATTTTAAAACTCTATTTTTAGCTTTGGCGGCCATCTTGGATTTCACATCAACATGAATTTTTGCTAGGATCAACTAGACTTTTTGGGCAACATTTCTGTAAAGTTTCATGAATATCCATCCAGTAGTTTCAGAGAAGTTGTCGCTACAAATAAAAGTTTACGGACAGACGGACGGATGCCGCACCACGGCATAAGCTCTGCTGATCTCTGATCAGTAGAGCTAAAAACCGATATATCCACTTTAATGTTAAGTACAATAAAATAAATAAAATGATATCTCCAAAAATAGCAAATGGTTTACCGACGTATTTAAGAGCATAATAAAAAAGACTCAAGTGCTCCATTGAAATACTTTCCTGTAGACTAGGAACCTGACTGGTCTATACATTAGCCTTCGCAAGTCGTCATAGACTAAACTTTGAAATGACTTTTGTTAAGGGTTTTAGCCAATTTGGCCCATAAAATGAATGTTTGGCATTGACGAAGTGGCGAAGATAACTTTTTCATGTGCAACAAGTTTGTATTAAAATCCTCGAGTGATTCCCTGTGTAATCATAAATTTCAGAACTGCTATAATTTTAATACTATAAATTGTAGGAAAATGCATACCATCACTTGTCAATCTTGACTGTGTTTCTGCAATTCAATATAACCTGGGGTGATAATTGAAATCATATAAAGCCCTGATATAAGCAATTATTTTTTAAACATATACAATGTTGCTAAAGCTGCTAAATATTAGCCAACTTCGGCTAAACAAAAATTCATTTGGCTGAAGAAAATATAGGTGATTTTGCCAATGTGGCTAAATGATTTTCAGCCCAATGAATAGCCCAGCATGACTAGATTTAATGTCCCCAATAGTGACTACTTACTTATAAGAAAGCATAATTCTGATAACAAGGTTAAATAGACTTATGTAATATACAAGTAAAGTGCAAAAATAATAACAAGAGGTAGAAAGCCAGAGTAAACCACTGGTTAAAATGATTCTCATAGATCTAACAATTGAAAGTGACGTTGAATTGAATTGGGGTTTTAAGGCACACCAACACAAGAAAGGTTATATGGCACCTAACAGGAATGAACATGCCAGGCTCATCCTCCATGTACATCGAGATAAAATATGGAGAACGGGCCTAGAACCTTCACAGGTGGAATTGCAGAGTTGCTGCAAATTCTATTGTAGACACTCAATTTATGCTGGAGCCACGTTATAGTTTTTCTTCCACTGCTGTAGGGATACGAGCGAATTGGCACCTAAAACAATGCAGGGGTCATGACGAAGACCTTTAATGAGCATGAACAAAAAATGATAAAATGAACACAAATTTGGCAGGTCCTAACCCTCTGCCTTCCCCTCCAATGGGATCTGCAGTGATGAATATTCTATGCCCACTCCATTTACATCTAGATAAAAAATAAGCAGAATGAGCCCAGAACATTCTCACCTGCAGAGTTGCCGCAAATTCTATTGTAAAGACTCCCAATTTTTCGCTGGAACCACGATCATTGTTTTCTGCCACCGCTCATGTAACACCAGAAGCAATACAGGGGTGATGAGGACCTTTAATGAACATGGCAAAAATTACAAAATGAACATGAATCCCAGTGAATTTTACCCCTCTGTCAAGCAGTGGCCCTATTCTTGCCTGGGAAGTACCTTTGCATTATATCAATTAGATGCATAAACAACCCAATTTTAATTGTAATCTGTAAAACAGAGAACAGTTTTGTTTGTTGCATTTCCTTTGATGTTTGACTCATATAACCCTTGTAAGGGTCGCTGCCTAATTGCTGGACAGCATTTGAAAACTGCAGAACCTCAACTTTTTGGTGAGAACAAGAAATCCGCTGATTCACATGTCTCGGCTAACGGGGGCAGGAATATGACATTTAAGTGCATTTGTTT
Organism: Cyrtodaria siliqua; assembly: GCA_037043455.1. NCBI lineage: Eukaryota > Metazoa > Mollusca > Bivalvia > Adapedonta > Hiatellidae > Cyrtodaria > Cyrtodaria siliqua. Next base: position 74,131 of record JAWPHD010009919.1, read on the forward strand.
AAATTGCCATACTATAAAAAAAAAATATTCAAAGACAAAAACCATTAGCCCCAAAAAGTAGGTCAAGGTCATAGATGAAATTCATGCTCCAAAAAGATGCGCTACCCAAGACACAACTATGTCAAAATAGAATGTTTTGTCTTCCAAAGATTAAGCTATAAACTAGGTCTATTAAAAGCATCTAGTGCATAATTATAGTTCATGAGAAAGTGATGTAAATGTAACAATTAAAGTTATCTGCCCTTTGCTTGGAGGGTGAAGGTCACATCCACATTTGCTTTTTGACACATTGTGATGTACTACCCAAGAAACAACTATAAACGAATTTTGAAAGGTCTAATGCATAAAGTTTGTGAGAAAGTGACGTAAACGTCATATGTTGAAGGTAAAATTATTATCTGCCCTTTGCTTGGAGTGTCAAGGTCACTTCCACATTTGCTTTATCACGTTGCGCTGTACCACCCAAGATACAACTATAAGCAAAGTTTGAAAGGTCTAGTGCATACAGTTTGAGTGAAAATGACCTTAACGCAAACTTGAACGTTGACGTCGCCGCCGCCGGAAAAGCAACACGTTTCTTTTTTTCTTCGAAAGGCGAGACAAAGTCAAAGGAACTACAATGAACATAACACATTTATACACAACATATCCAAACAACATTTATTAACAAGAGGTCAATGACCTTGAAGCTCTACTGATAGGTTTTTGATAGCTAGATCAGCATTCCTGTGAAGTTTCATGAAGTTGAATTGAATTGGGGTTTTAAGGCGCACCAACACATGAAAAGGTTATATGGCGCCTAAAAGGCATGAACATGCCAGGCTCATCTTCCATGTACATCGAGATAAAATATGGAAAATGGGCCTAGAACCTTCTCAGCCTGAACTGCAGAGTTGCTGCAGTAGTCGCTACAGTTTTCATGCTTATTGCCTGGAAACAGTAAAATCTCTGATCCGTAGAGATAAAAACAAACAAGAGGTCAATGACCTTGAAGCTCTACTGATTGATTTTGATTTCAGGAAGTAGTCGCTACAGACTTGTTTTTTGAAAATCTATTTTTAACCGTTGCGGCCATCTTGAATTTCCGGCCGACCTGAAATTTTGCTAAGATCAATAAGACATTAAGAGCAACATTCCTGTGAAGTTTCATGAAAATCCGTCAGGTAGTTTCAAAGAAGTAGTCGCTACAAGTTTTCATTATATAACTCTATGTAAACAAAGCAGCCATGTTTAAGGTCAAATCAAAACGATTTTCGACAAGGACCAACATCATGTCATACTGATCATTTTAGAAAAAGTCCCATATCAATATCTCTTATTGTTTTGAAGAAGTAGTCGCTACAAACTTATTTATTTTAAATCTATTTTTAGCTGTGGCGGCCATCTTGAATTTCCGGCCGACCTGAAATTTTTCTAGGATCAACTAGACATCAAGAGCAACATTCCTGTGAAGTTTCATGAACATCCGTCAAGTAGTTTCAGAGGAGTAGTCGCTACAAGTTTTTACTATATAACTCTATGTAACCAAAGATGGCCACTGGCAGCCATGTTTAACGTCGAATCAAAATAATTTTCCACAAGGATCTACATCATGTCATGCTGATCATTTTAGAAAAAGTCCCATATCAATATCACTTATAGTTTTCAAGAAGTAGTCGCTACAAACTTATTTTTTAAAAATCTATTTTTAGCTGTGACGGCCATCTTGAATTTCCGGCCAACCTGAAATTTTGATAGGATCAATTAGACATCAAGAGCAACATTCCTGTAAAGTTTCATGACAATCCGCCAAGTAGTTTCAGAGGAGTAGTCGCTACAAGTTTTTACTATATAACTCTATGTAAACAAAGATGGCCGCTGGCAGCCATGTTTAACGTTGAATCAAAACGATTTTTGACTAGGATCAACATCATGTAATGCTGATCATTTTAGAAAAAGTCCCATATCAATATCACTTATAGTTTTCAAGAAGTAGTCGCTACAAACTTATTTTTTAAAAATCTATTTTTAGCTGTGACGGCCATCTTGAATTTCCGGCCGACCTGAAATTTTTCTTGGATCAATCAGACATCAAGAGCAACATTCCTGTAAAGTTTCATGACAATCCGCCAAGTAGTTTCAGAGAAGTAGTCGCTACAAGTTTTTACTATATAACTCTATGTAAACAAAGATGGCCGCTGGCAGCCATGTTTAACGTTGAATCAAAACGATTTTTGACTAGGATCAACATCATGTCATGCTGATCATTTTAGAAAAAGTCCCATATCAATATCACTTATAGTTTTCAAGAAGAAGTCGCTACAAACTTGTATTTTAAAACTCTATTTTTAGCTTTGGCGGCCATCTTGGATTTCACATCAACATGAATTTTTGCTAGGATCAACTAGACTTTATGGGCAACATTTCTGTAAAGTTTCATGAATATCCATCCAGTAGTTTCAGCTGTGAAGTCGCTACAAGTTTTTACTATATAACTCTATGTAAACAAAGATGGCCGCTGGCAGCCATGTTTAACGTTGAATCAAAACGATTTTTGACTAGGATCAACATCATGTCATGCTGATCATTTTAGAAAAAGTCCCATATCAATATCACTTATAGTTTTCAAGAAGAAGTCGCTACAAACTTGTATTTTAAAACTCTATTTTTAGCTTTGGCGGCCATCTTGGATTTCACATCAACATGAATTTTTGCTAGGATCAACTAGACTTTATGGGCAACATTTCTGTAAAGTTTCATGAATATCCATCCAGTAGTTTCAGCTGTGAAGTCGCTACAAGTTTTTACTATATAACTCTATGTAAACAAAGATGGCCGCTGGCAGCCATGTTTAACGTTGAATCAAAACGATTTTTGACTAGGATCAACATCATGTCATGCTGATCATTTTAGAAAAAGTCCCATATCAATATCACTTATAGTTTTCAAGAAGAAGTCGCTACAAACTTGTATTTTAAAACTCTATTTTTAGCTTAGGCGGCCATCTTGGATTTCACATCAACATGAATTTTTGCTAGGATCAACTAGACTTTATGGGCAACATTTCTGTAAAGTTTCATGAATATCCATCCAGTAGTTTCAGCTGTGAAGTCGCTACAAATAAAAGTTTACGGACAGACAGACGGACAGACGGACAGACGGACAGACGGACAGACGGACGGACGGACGACGGACTCCGCACCACGGCATAAGCTCTGCTGATCTCTGATCAGTAGAGCTAATAATTTGAGATCAATCAATGAACACATGGATTGGTCATAATATAAATGTAAAATATCAACTCGCATTTTTCATTAAATGGGTGCTTTCTGGCTTTTAAGTGATCTCAACTGTTGAATAACATGATGCTAAATGTCAGAAAATACTTCTTTAATGTATATATAATACAAATGAAAATCTTATAAAATCTCACTAGTTGGCAGATAAAATCGTGACCAGTATGTGCATGTAACCAAGCACCATGTCAAACAATTCCACACAATGTCAAACAATGTCACACAGTCAAACGATATCAAACAATGTCCCTCAATGTCACACAATGTCAAACGATATCAAACAATGTCCCTCAATGTCAAACAATGCATCACAATTTCAAAGTCAAACAATGTCTAAGTGGAACAATGTCTCATACAATGTCAAACAATGGCACACAATGTCAAATAATGTCTAAGTCAAACAATGGCGAAGCCGATCAATGTCAAACAATGTTGAACAATGTCAAACACAAACCATTTACTGTTTCCAGGCAATAAGCATAAATATCATAATGCAATTTCAGAATTAAATGTTTTGTTGTTGTTATTTTTGTGCCGTTTCATAGCGCATATAATTCATTGGCTGCAAACTTAATTGGGTTTTACGGCGCACATACACAATAAATGTTATATGGTGCCAAACAGGAACGAACATGCCAGGTTCATGCTCCATTTATATTAAGATCACGTAATAGAAAATGGGCCTAGAACTTTCCGACCTGCAGTTCTGCGGTGTTGCTGCAAATTCTATATAGACACTGCATTTTTATGATGGAGCCACATTCCACCATTTGGACACAAAGGGTCATGTCATGAAGTCCTTCCCCTCTGCCTCTAGTGGGATTTGCCAAATTTAAAACAAGTAACCCTGGATGTTTCCTAAGATGCAATTCAGATAACTAAAAAACAATTGCATCATGTTAATCGTCATATTGATATCGTCCGTTGCAGATCTGTTGTGTATCCTGTATCTCCAGACTGATGGTCCATTATTATCAATCAGTCATCATCAACATCAATCATCAGTCATCATAGCTCGCCTGGACTTCCACTTCATCCTTGTGTGCCTTACTGTTAACGTGAGCCGAGTACGGTATGGGACCATTAAGCTGCTTTTCGCACACCTTACAGTAATACTGGGTGTTGGCGTCTGCTCCGGCATCCCCGTATGCCTCATTCGTCTTTGGTGTATAAGCTGACTTGTATGGCTTCCATTCGGCTGTTAAAATAATGAGAGTTATATTTTGATGATGAAACTTACAAAAGCAGTAAAGACTATAAGAATCTTTCATTGGTGAAGATCGGGAATTCCAACACGAGGTATAATTGTTTATCGGAACTGAGGCTCTGCCAAGGTTCCGATTAAAACAGTTATAACGAGGGTTGGAATTTTCATATCTGAACCGGATACCCATGATCGGGTAACGTTTTGCATGTTTATTTACACAATAATGTCATGCAACTGTCACTGGTAACATCAGCATGCAAATTTTTATCTTCCCCCAGGGGTAAGAGCAGGCTTTCCATCACCCATGTAAGCAGATAACCTTATCCAGTATACAAGAAAGTCGTGACTATAGGTTTAATGGAATTATTTTAAGTTGTTACAAAGACGAGCTTTCGCTGTAATTTTAATCCAACATCTATGGAGATTATGAGGAGTAATTTTCGAATTCAAAAAACGAATGTTCAAATGTTCAGAAGAGCTGCAATTTTCACTATTTTCACACAGCATTGTCATTGCAGCCCACATTGTCACTGCAGTGAGATACATAACAATAAACCAGTTGGAACAATTTCAAATTGCCTATACTACATAGACATTACCTGCCAGGGGTGGAACTTATTATTCTTTTAGTCTCCTTTCGGAATTTGCAAAATAACTTGCTGGAGTTATATCTAATATACACAAGAAATCCGTGGATTCACATGTCTCGCCTAATGGGGGCTGGACTTAAAAATAAAAAGGTCAATGATGCTTAAATGAAAGTTTGTAAACATTTTAGTAACTAAAAACAATCGAGTTTGCCGTTTGCTGAGATGACATTTCACTGCATTTGTTTAAAAACAAAATGCCATTCTATTAAAAACAAGAGGCCCAAGAGCGTCTGTGGATGCTCTACTGGCTTAAACGGCTCTTATATCAAGGGTTGTCGACATAAAATTCAAATCAGTAGTTTTTTAAAACATTGCAAAAACAACAGGGATAGGATGGCCTTAGATCGCTTACCTGGTAATCATGGGCAATATGTCTGCTGTGTCTAGTCTGGCATGGGCATTTTTTAATTTGTCCCACTTTCTTCTATGAATGAAATTTCATAACAAGAGGCCCAAGAGGGCCTGTGGACGCTCTACTGGCTAACATGGCTCTTATAACATCATTGAAGCGAGTGACTGCCCTTTACGGTTTTTTGAAAGTTTCGGGCAAAAAACAGCTTTTTGACTAAATCAAGGGATAACTAAAGAATCTGGTAAAGTTTGGTAAAGATCAGATGAAAAATTAAGGCCATACCGTATTAACGAGGCAAAATATAGCATTTATTTTTAACTAAATCAAGAGCCATAACTCCTCTGTTATTGGTCCGACTGGTCCAACATAGAGCTAAAAAAAAATATATATATATATATAAAAAAAGGAATAATTTCAACATAAAAAATATGAAAAAAACTAATAATAATAATAATTAAAAAACAACAACAATTAAACAAGAGGCCCAAGAGGGCCTGTGAACGCTCTACTGGCTGTTATACCATTGATGAATCGAGTCGTACTACATGGTGTCTAGAGTGTACACAAGGTTTTTCAAGTATTTGACCTAGTGACCTAGTTTTTGACCCCATGGGACCCATTTTCGAACTTGACCAAAATATAATTAAGACAACATTTCGACAAAGTTTCATCAAGATCGGGTCAGAAATATGGCCTCTAGAGTGTACTAGTGACCTAGTTTTTGACCCTGTGTGACCCATTTTCGAACTTTAGCAAGCTATAATTGAGACAAATATTCTGACAAAATTGCATCAAGATCGGGTCAAAAATATGGCCTCTAGAGTGTACACACGGTTTTTCCAAAGTTTGACCTAGTGACCTTGTTTTTAACACCATGTGACCCATTTTTGAAGTTGACCAAGATATAATTAAGACAAACATTTTGACAAAGAGTGTACACAAGGTTTTTCCAATATTTGACCTAGTGACCTAGTTTTTAACCCCATGTGACCCATTTTCAAACTTGACCAAGATATAATTAAGACAAACATTCTGACAAAGTTGCATCAAGCTCGGGTCAAAAATATGGCCTCTAGAGTGTACACACGGTTTTTCCAAAGTTTGACCTAGTGACCTAGTTTTTAACCCCATGTGACCCATTTTCAGACTTGACCAAGATATAATTAAGACAAATATTCTGACAAAGTTGCATCAAGCTCGGGTCAAAAATATGGCCTCTAGAGTGTACACAAGGTTTTTCCAATATTTGACCTAGTGACCTATTTTTTTAACTTCATGTGACCCATTTCCTAACTTGATCAAGATATAATTAAGATAAACAATTTGACAAAATTTCATCAAGATTGGGTAACAAATATGACCTCTAGAGTGTACACAAGTTTTTTCAAGTATTTGACCTAGTGACCTAGTTTTTGACCCCACATGACCCATTTTTGAACTTGACCGAGATTTCATTGAGACAAACATTCTGACAAAGTTTCATCAAGATTGGGTCAAAAATATGGCCTCTAGAGTGTACACACGGTTTTTCCAAAGTTTGACCTAGTGACCTAGTTTTTAACACCATGTGACCCATTTTTGAACTTGACCAAGATATAATTAAGACAAACATTCTGACAAAGTTTCATCAAGATCAGGTCAAAAATATGGCCTCTAGAGTGTACACACGGTTTTTCCAAAGTTTGACCTAGTGACCTAGTTTTTAACACCATGTGACCCATTTTTGAACTTGACCAAGATATAATTAAGACAAACATTCTGACAAAGTTGCATCAAGCTCGGGTCAAAAATATGGCCTTTAGAGTGTACACAAGGTCTTTCAAGTATTTGACCTAGTGACCTAGTTTTTAACCCCATGTGACCCATTTTCAAATTTGACCAAGATATAATTAAGACAAACATTCTGACAAAGTTGCATCAAGCTCGGGTCAAAAATATGGCCTTTAGAGTGTACACAAGGTTTTTCCAATATTTGACCTAGTGACCTAGTTTTTGACCCAACATGACCCATTTTCGAACTTGACAGAGATTTCATTGAGACAAACATTCTGACAAAGTTTCATGATGATTGCATCAGAAATGTGGCCTCTAGAGTGTACACAAGCAAAAGTTAACGGACGGACGGACGACGGACAACACACCATCCCATAAGCTCTGCTGGCCCTTGGCCAGTAGAGCTAATAAAAAAAAAAATCAATAAAAAAAATAAAACAAGAGGCCCAAGAGGGCCTGTGGACGCTCTACTGGCTCTAGATAAAGTTTATGTATAAGGGGCCATAACTCTTTCAAATATCGTTCAACCAGAACATGGTGATGATATACGCAACTAGGCTTGGTACTGATTGTCCCTGACAAGTTTCGTTGAAATCCAGCCAGAGGTTCAGGAGAACTAGTCTGTACGAAGTTTGTGTATTAAAACCTTTAAAGGGTCATAACTCTGCCAAAATTAATTCAACCACAACACGGCAATGACAGGTACAACTAGGCTTGGTACTGATCATCCCCATCAAGATTCGTTGAAATCCAGCAAGGAATTCAGAAGAGACTAATCTGGACAACGTTTGGCTATTTAAACCTTTAAAGGGCCATAACTCTGCCAAAAATAATTCAACACGTATATTGCGATGATATGCACAACTAGCCTTGATACTGATCATCCTTGTCAAGTTTCGTTAAAATCCAGAAAGGGGTTCAAGAGAACTAGCCCGGAAAATGTTTGTGTATCAAAAAACTTTAAAGGGCCATAACTCCACCAAAAATCGGTTAACCAGAATGCCACGATGATATGCACAACTATGCTTGCTGCTGATCATCCCTGTAAAGTTTCGTTGAAATGTGGGGAGGCGTTTAGGAGAACTAGTCCAGACAAAGTTTGTGTATTAAAACCTTTAAAGGGCCATAACTCTGCCAAAAATCATTCAACCGAAACACGGCAATGATTTGCACAACTAGACCCGATACTGATCATCCTTATCAAGTTTCGTTCAAATCCAGCCAGGGGTTCAGGAGAACTAGTCCAGACAAAGTTTGTGTACTAAAACCTTTAAAGGGACTCCACCAAAATCATTCAACCGGAACACAGTGACAATATGTACAACTAGGCTTGGTACTGATCATCCTTGAAAAGTTTCACTGAAATCTGGCCAAATGAAGGCCATTTCTTCTTAATCAGGCCAAAATATAGCATATTTCAGAAAATCAAGGGCCGGTGTAAATGGTCCAATCTGGCTGTTTTGAAATTTGTTGGAGCTTTCATTGATAGTAACAATCTGGTAAAGTTCGGATGAAAAATGAAGGCCCTATCATAGTATTAACGAGGCAAAATATATCATATTTAACTAAATCAAGGGCCATAACTCCGCTGTTTCTCGTCCGATCTGGTTGGTTTTCAAACTTGTCAGAGCTTTCATTTATATTAACAATCTGGTAAAGTTTGGTAAAGATCCGACGAAAAATCAAGACCCTATCGTAATATACTTTTTTTCAACTAAATCAAGGGCCATAACTCCACTGTTGCGGGTCCGATCTGGCTGGTTTTCGAACTTGTCCAAGCTTTCATTAATATTAACGATCTGGTAATGTTTGGTAAAGATCGGATGAAAAATGAAGGCCCTATCGTCTTAACGAGGCAAAATATAGAATTATTAACTAAATCAAGGGCTACAACTCTGCTGTTGCTGGTCCGAACTGGCTGGTTTTCGAACTTGTCCAAGCTTTCATTGATAGTAACAATCTGGTACGGTTTGGTAAAGATCGGATGAAAAATGGAGGCCCTATCGTCTTAACGAGGCAAAATATAGCATTTTTAACTAAACCAAGGGCCATAACTCCGCTGTTATTGGTCCGATCTGGCTGGTTTTTAAACTTGTCCAAGCTTTCATTGATATTACCAATCTGGTAACGTTTGATAACGATCGGATGAAAAATGAGGGCCCTATCGCCTTAACGAGGCAACATATAGCATTTTTAACTAAGTCAAGGGCCATAACTCAGCTGTTACTGGTTCGATCTGGCTGGTTTTCGAACTTGTCCGAGCTATCATTGATATTAACAATCTGGTGAAGTTTGGTAAAGATCGGATGAAAAATGAAGGCCCTATCGTCTTAACGAGGCAACATATAGCATTTTTAACTAAGTCAAGGGCCATAACTCCGCTGTTACTGGTTCGATCTGGCTGGTTTTCGAACTTGTCCGAGCTTTCATTGATATTAACAACCTGTTAAAGTTTGTTAAAGATCGGATGAAAAATGAAGGCCCCATCGTCTTAACGAGACAAAAGTTTACGACGGACGACGGACGACGGACGACGGAAGACGGACGACGGACGGACGGAAGACGGACAACTCGCCATCCCATAAGCTCTGCTGGCCGTTGGCCAGTAGAGCTAAAAATCATTAAAATAAAATTAATAATATAAAAACAAAAGTTGTAAAATCTGGTAAAGTTTAGCAATGATCAGATGCAAAATGAAGACCCTATCGTATGACGAGGCATATTATAGCATTTTTAACAAAATCAAGGGCCATAACTCCGCTGTTATTGGTCCGATCTGGTTGGTTTTCGAACTTGACCAAGCTTACATAGACATTAACAATTTCATGAAGTTTGGTAAAGATCTGATGAAAAATGAAGGCGCTATCGTCTTAATGAGGCAAAATATATCATTTTGAAGTAAATCAAGGGCCATAACTCCGACGTTACTATTCCGATATGGCTGGTTTTCGAACTTGTCCAAGCTTTCATTGATAATAACAATCTGATCATGTTTGGTAAAGATCGGATGAACAATTAAGCCCCTATCGTCTTAACGAGGCAAAATATAGCATTTTTAACTAAATCAAGGGCCATAACTTCGCTGTTAATAGTCCGATATGGCTGGTTTTCGAACTTGTTCGAGCTTTCAACGACATTAACAATCTGATAAAGATTGGTGAAGATCGGATGAACAATGAAGCCCCTATCGTCTTAACGATGCAAAATATAGCATTTTTAACTAAATCAAGGGCTACAACTCCGCTGATACTAGTCCGATATGGCTGGTTTTCGAACTTGTCCGAGCTTTTATTGATATTAACAATGTGGTAAAGTTTGGTAAAGATAGGATGAAAAACGAAGGCTCTATCGTTTTAACGAGGCAAAATATAGCAATATAGCATTTTAACTAAATCAAGGACCATAACTCCGCTGTTACTGGTCCGATCTGGCTGGTTTTCGAACTTGTCCGAGCTTTCATTGATAGTAACAATGTCGTTAAGTTTGGTAAAGATAGGAAGCAAAATGAAGGCCCTATCGTCTTAACGAGGCAAAATTTAGCAATATAGAATTTTTAACTAAATCAAGGGCCATAACTCCGCTGTTACTTGCTGATCTGGCTGGTTTTCGAACTCATCCGAGCTTTCATTGATATTAACAACCTGTTAAAGTTTGGTAAAGATCGGATGAAAAATGAAGGCCCTATCGTCTTAACGAGACAAAAGTTAACAACGGACGACGGACGGACGACGGACGGACGACGGACAACTCGGCATTCGGCCAGTAGAGCTAAAAATGGGTGGGGGGAGGGTTTTGTATAACTAAAAAGTTACTCAATTAGGGTTACCGTTACCATAAACTTCGTAAAACCTTTGCAAAATTTTGTTATCGTTACCCTGATCTTCTTTCCAAATATAAATGTAATTTAAGGACTCTTCTGCGACAAGGACTATCACAACCTGACTTCTATGGTGATGTGATTTATAAACTTCGTAAGATTCTTGGTCATGATCACTTTCATACTATCTTTGTTAAACTTGTTAAAAGGTTTATCAAAAGAGGTTATGACCCTATCATTTTGCAACGTACTGCATGCTTGGTGGTGGACCCTTTTACAGTTCGCCACTATGCTTTCCTCTTTAATTGTACGATGACCGGACAGGCTGTGGACCCTATGATGACGCCTACCTAAAACCCATTGGGACGGTGGCTTTTGATGTTTGTCCATGATCTTTCTTGTCGTGCCCTTAATGGTGTATTCTCTTACTGCTCTGGCTTCTGCAAAGTCATTGAGTACCTTCATTGTGGCTTTCTAGGCTATTGTTTTTTTGTATTATCATGATTATATTTACACGAGCATATTTGTGTTTTACTTATATTGCCTATTGATGCTGCCTTGTTGGTTAGAGATTAGATCATGGCAGGGATTTCTTTATTTACACTGTCCTGTTTTAATGGGATGACAGTAGGGTAAGTGTGAGGTTTGGTGCACCCTAGAACCGGTTTAAACCCCCAGTGGCCTACTTTGCCACTGACCGTTCCAAGGCGGTAGCCCTATTGTCAACCCTTTTTGTGTTTGTGATGTCGTTTGCATTTATTATTGCTTTTGCCTTCTTGTTTGTCTGTTTAAGTGTTTGTTTGTGTTTTGTGGTTTACTGTCCTCCTTGAATGCTACTTTCCCTCTCCGATCTTTCTATATTTCTTTATAGTAACATTCTAAACAAATATGGTAAAGATCAGATCAAAAATGAAGTAACTACAGATTGAACAAAGGAAAATACAAAAATACAATATAGGTAGCATTTTTCAACAAATCAAGGGCCATAACCTGTCGTTACTAACTAGATCTAGCTGGTTTTCGAACTTGTCCAAAATTTCATTGAAATACCATGCTTTGCACAACTAGACATCATACTGAGGCTTCCTGCCAAATTTTATAGAAATCCAACAAGCCGTTTAGGAGGAGTAGCGCCGACAAGAAATTTAAAGTCAAAGTGCCATAACTCAGTCATAAATCAGCAAACTGGAACAAAAGCGTGACATGCACAACTAGACATCTTACCGATGCTTCCTGCCAAGTTTCGTCGAAATCCAACAAGGCGTTAAGGAGGAGTAGCGCTGACAAGAAATTTAAAAAAAAAAGTTCCCGGATTCCTATGTATCCTTCCCCTCTCTCTGGGGCGGCTCTAAATAACCTGTATTGTGTTGGTGAGCCGTTAAACAACATTCAATTCAATTCAATTCCATCAAAAATCAATGTACCGAAAAAAAAATGCAATAGGCACAGCAATGCTTCCTGCTAACATGGCCTTAACACCAAAAAAAATTAAAACAAAAAAATAATGAAATAAGAAAATTAAAAAAAAAATAAAATAATAATCAAGAAATTTAAAAAAAAAATGTCAAGGGGCTGTAACTCCATCAAAAATCAATGAACCGGTAAAAAATGCAATAGGCACAGCAATGCTTCCTGAGCACTAACATAGCGTTAACACCAAAAAAAATATAATAATAATAAAAATAATGAAATAAAAAAATTCCAAAAAAAAAAAAAAAAAAAATTAAAACAAAAGAAATAATTAAAACAAAATAATTAAAAAAAAAAAAAAAAAAATTACTAATAATAAAAAAAAGGCAAAACATTTGGTAAAGTTTGGTAAAGATCAGATGAAAAATGAAAGCTCTATCGCATTAACGAGGCTGAATATAGCATTTTTAACTAAATCAAGGGCCATAACTCCGCTGTTATTGGTCCGATCTGGCTGGTTTTCGAACATGTGCGAGCTTTCATTGATATTAACAATCTGGTAAAGTTTGGTAAAGATCGGATGAAAAATGAAGGCCTTTGGCCAGTAGAGCTAAAAATCATCAGCTCCACAAAGTAGGTCAAGGTCATACATGAAATCCAGGCATCCAAAAAAAAGATGCACTAACGAAGACACAACTACGTCAAAATAGAATATGTTTTCTTCCAAAGATTAAGCTATAAATTAGGTTTAAAACATCTTGTGCATAATTATAGTTCATGAGAAAGTGATGTAAATGTAACAATTAAAGTTATCTGCCCTTTGCTTGGATGGTGAAGGTCACATCCACATTTGCTTTGTCACGTTGCAATGTACCACTCAAGATACAACTATAAGCAAAGTTTGAAAGGTCTAAGTGCATACAGTTTGTGAAAAAGTGACCTAAACGCCAAAGTTGAAGGCAAAAATTATAGGGTTATCTGCCCTTGCTTGGAGGGTCAAGGTCACTTCCACATTTGCTTTGTCACGTTGCGATGTACCACCCATGATACAACTATAAGCAAAGTTTGAAAGGCCTAGTGCATACAGTTTGTGAGAAAATGACCTAAACGCCAAACTTGAACCTAAAAATTAATAAGTTATCTGCCCTTTGCTTGGAGGGTCAAGGTCACTTCCACATTTGCTTTGTCATGTTGCGATGTACCACCCATGATACAACTATAAGCAAAGTTTGAAAGGTCTAGTGCATACAGTTTGTGAGAAAATGACCTCAAAACTTGAATGTTGACGTCGCCGCCGCCGGAAAAGCAACACCTATGTCTCTTTTTTTCTTCGAAAAGGCGAGACAAAAATCACTTTTTCTCCAATGTTCAAACATAATGCAGAACTAGATTTTATCTCGACTAATGTGTTCCAGGTAGTAGAGGCACTGATCTTTACATTTCTGTAACAAAATCATCTACACATAATGGACAATTTGTAGCATGGTCATTGAAAATTTCCTTTGTAATAGCACAGGTGTAAATTCAAAATAACACCTGTCAGAATAAATGGTGTACTACAACTACCAGTTATTGGAAGTTAGAGTATGGCAGGGAACCGAAATGGACATGCTACAAAACAAATAGAGTTAAACACCTCATTTAAATTAACTAACTCAATGAGACCATACTCTCTCTATTACTTAACGCAAAGCCATAGAAAATAACATACATTTTTGATCAAACTAATGGGCTGTAGGCATCGTATTACTTCTTAACACGACTAGATTCAAAAATGTTAAATCGATCAGTTCTAGAATATTCTAATGAATATTCTAAAACTGATCGATTTAACATTTGTTTTACTTATAACATGAGGAAGTTGTTATGTTAAATCAAGAGCACTCTGGTTTGGCAATATTATATAAAATTCCACTGAAGATATTTTGAAATATATACATATTGCAATGCCTCCCTTTAACAAATTTGGTCAATATTCATGTTTGAACTCATTCTGAAATCATAAAGAAGGAAAAAAAAACTCCCCATTTGTTTATGTCTATATTAAGATATGTTTTAGTCTAGCTTCTGTAAATATTTGTTGTATTATATTTAAATACATATTTGACGCATATTTCATCATATAACGGTACAGTTTGCCGAGGGGTGGCCCACCCCGACCCTCACAAACCTATGACGGGGTGAATAAATGGATCACCATTAATTTGGTGATTGAAAAAAAAATAATAAAAAAATAAAAATTATTATGTAAAATAATAACTTAAACAAGAGGCCCAAGATGGCCTGTGGACGCTCTACTGGCTAACATGGCTCTTATGACATCAATGAAGCGATTGACTGCCATTTACGTTTTTTTTGAAAGTTTCGGGCAAAAAACAGCTTTTTAACTAAATCAAGGGCCATAACTAAAGAATCTGGTAAAGTTTGGTAAAGATCAGATGAAAAATGAAGGCCCCACCGTATTAACGAGGCAATATATAGCATTTTTAACTAAATCAAGAGCCGTAACTCCTCTGTTACTGGTCCGACTGGTCCAACATAGAGCTAAAAAAAAAAAATAAAAAAAAATAAAAAAAAAAAATAAAAAAAAATATAAAAAATAAAAACAATATGAAAAAAAATAAAAATATGAAATAAATAAAACAATAAATAAAAATAATAATAATATAAAAAAAAAAGTCATAAAATCTGCTAAAGTTTGGCAAAGATCGGATGAAAAATGAAGGCCCTATCGTCTTAACGAGGCAAAATATAGCATTTTGAACTAAATCAAGGGCCATAACTCCGCTGTTACAAGTCCGATATGGCTGGTTTTCGAACTTGTTCGAGCTTTCAACGACATTAACAATCTGATAAAATTTGGTAAAGATCGGATGAACAATGAAGCCCCTATCGTCTTAACGAGGCAAAATATAGCATTTTTAACTAAATCAAGGGCCATAAATAACTCCGCTGTTACTGGTCCGATATAGCTGGTTTTCAAAATTGTTTGAGCTTTCAACAACATTAACAATCTGATAAAGATTGGTAAAGATCAGATGAACAATGAAGCCTCTATCGTCTTAACGATGCAAAATATAGCATTTTTAACTAAATCAAGGACCATAACTGTGCTGTTACTGGTTCGATATGGCTGGTTTTCGAACTTGTCCGAGCTTTCATTGATATTAACAATGTGGTAAAGTTTGGTAAAGATAGGATGAAAAATGAAGGCCCTATCGTCTTAACGAGGCAAAATATAGCAATATAGCATTTTTAACTAAATCAAGGGCCATAACTCCGCTGTTACTTGTCCGATCTGGCTTGTTTTCGAACTCGTCCGAGCTTTCATTGATATTAACAACCTATTAAAGTTTGGTAAAGATCGGATTAAAAATGAAGGCCCTATCGTCTTAACGAGCCAAAAGTTAACGCCTACAAAGGACGACGGACAACTCGGCATCCCATAAGCCTTCGGCCAGTAGAGCTAATTATAATAAAGGTCTATGGCTTTCATCTGAAGCGCTCTACTGATAAAAAAAAATCTTTTTCATAGCCAGATCTAACATGGGTTTATTAAAACTGCTCAATCCTGATTGGTTATTGGGGAGGTTTTAAAATTCCTCTCAATACCTCTGACGTCATGTCTGATAATCGTTAGGACGTCATTTGAAACGTCAGAAAACATGTTAAACGTTGAGACGTTAAAATAGCTAGAAAATACGTCCATGGAACATGGATGCCCCGCTTTAGAGCTGTCCGTCACATACAAATGGACTTCATGAAAAAAATTAATATAAAATATATTTTACACTTGCGGACACAGATGCCTCCACAAACTGTCGCTGAAGTGTTTTTTCCTAAGTTTAGGGACAAAACAAGAATATCGGTAGAACCAATGGATGCTCCCCGAAATGTATCCTCAGCTTATCATATGGCCTTGTATCATCCAGCAGTTTTCACTTTGCAGTTCCACTAGTAGTTTATGCTCCAGATAAAAAAATCTCAGTATAAAATTACAAAGAGAAATAATTCTAATTTGAATGATGACAGAGTTACGGTTCTTGTACTCTGCACCTCTGCTCATTACCCTCTATCAGTATGTGAAGTTTCATTGCAGTCTCATCAGTAGTTTTGAAGATATGCTTCGGACAAGAAAGTGTGACGGATGCACGGACGGACAAAGCGGCAACTATATATGCTCGCCCTTTGGGGAGCATAAAAATGACCAATTCAGATACAATAGGTTTAGGTGGTTACGAAATGAATTTGTTTGATTATTTTGTTTTAATCCACACTATTTTGCCCTCTTCACTTTTTTTGCCAGGCATAAAAATAATATTACAAGAGGCCCAAGAGGGCCTGACTCTACTGGCTAAAGATAAAATTTGTATATAACGGGACATAACTCTTGTCAAAAATCATTCAACCAGAACACAGCAATGATATACGCCACTATGCTTGGTACTCATCATCCCCGCTAAGATGCACTGAAATCTGGACAGGAGTTCAGAAACAAGAGGCCCAAGAGGGCCTGTGGATGCTCTACTGGCTAACATGGCTCTTATAACATCAATGAAGCGAGTGACTACCATTTATGTTTTATTGGAAGTTTCGGGCAAAAAACAGCTTTTTGATTAAATCAAGGGCCATAACTAAAGAATCTGGTAAAGCTTGGTAAAGATCAGATGAAAAATAAAGGCCCTACCGTATTAATGAGGCAAAATATAGCATTTTTAACTAAATCAAGAGCCATAACTCCTCTGTTACTGGTCCGACTGGTCCAACATAGAAAAAAAATCAAAAATTAAAAAAATAAAATCTAAATAAATAAAAATCAAAATAAATGAAAAAATTAAAAAAAAAAAAATCAAAAAAAAGAAAGCCATAAAATCTGCTAAAGTTTCGCTAAGATCAGATGCAAAATAATACATGAGAGCTCTGTGCCATGTGGTTCCAGAGAAGGAGATTTTTTCCAGTTTTTGCCTATACAAGCCTAAGTAAAACTATGACCCCCAGGGTGGGGCCAAATGTGACCAATGGGTCACCATTTGAACAAACTTGGTAGAAGACCATAAGCTAATAGCAAATGCAATTTATTAAACCTCTGGCTCTTGCAGTTTCAGAGAAGAAGATTTTTTAAGTTTTTCCCTATACATGTCTATGTAAAACATGTGACCCTTGGGGCGGGGTCAAATGTGACCCGAGGGTCACCATTTGAACAAACTTGGTAAAGGACTATAAGCTTATAGCAAATGCAAAATATTAACCCTTTGGCTGTTGCAGTTCCAGAGAAGAAGATTTTTTTCAGTTTTTCCCTATACAAGCATTTATGTAAAACTGTGACCTGGGGCGGGGCAAGATGTGATACCAGGGTCACCATTTGAACAAACTTGGTAAAGGACCATAAGATTATAATAAATGTCAAATATCAAACCTCTGGCTCTTGTAGTTTCCGAGAAGAAGATTTTTAAAAAAAAAGATACTATATGTAAAACTGTGACCCTTCGGGCGGGGACAAATTTGACCCCAGGGTCAGCATTTGAACAAACTTAGTAGAGGACCATAAGCTGATGCTACATGTAATACATGAGAGCTCTGTGCCATGTGGTTCCAGAGAAGATTTTTTTTCATTTTTGCCTATACAAGCCTATGTGAAACTGTGACCCCCGGGGTGGGGCCAAATGTGAACCCTGGGTCACCATTTGAACAAACTTGGTCGAGGACCACAAGCTTATAGCAAATACAAAATATTAAACCTCTGGCTCTTGCAGTTTCAGAGAAGAAGATTTTTTAAGTTTTTCCCTAAACATGTCTATGTTAAACATGTGACCCTTGGGGCGGGGCCAAATGTGACCCGAGGATCACCATTTGAACAAACTTGGTAAAGGACCATAAGCTTATAGTAAATGCAAAATATCAAACCTCTGGCTGTTCTAGTTTCCGAGTAGAAGATGAAGAAAAAAATCCTATATAAGTCTATGTAAAATTGTGACCCCGGGGCGGGGACAAATTTGACCCCAGGGTCACCATTTGAACAAACTTAGTAGAGGACCATAAGCTGATGCTACATGTAATACATGAGAGCTCTGTGCCTTGTGGTTTCAGAGAAGAAGATTTTTTAAAGTTTTTTCCTATATGTCTATATGAAAAACATGCAAAACCTCAATATACAAACTTTGGACCCCCGGGGCACGGCCATTTTTGACCCAGGGGACTTTATTTGAACAAACTTGATAGTCTAGGCGTTGGCGATCATTTTAAAAGAAAAACTGTTGAAATCTGTCCAGCGGTTCTGGAGAAGAAGATTTTTTAAGGTTTTGACCATATATGGTAATGGCAGCCATCTTGGATGTAGCGCTGACCTAATTTTAACAAATCTAAAAAGCATTCATCTAAGGATCATCCATGTGAAGTTTGGTCAAAATTAGCCAAGTGGTTTCTGAGGAGAAGTCGTTTGAAGAAAAGTTAACGGACGGACGACGGACAGACGATGGACGACGGAAGACGGACAACACACAATCCCATAAGCTCTGCTGGCCCTTGGCCAGTAGAGCTAAAAACTAGTCTGGACAAAGTTTGTGTATTAAAACATGTAAAGAGCCATAACTCCATAAACAAGAGGTCAATGACCTTTAAGCTCTACTGATTGATTTTGTTTTCAGGAAGAAGTCGCTACAAACTTGTTTTTTGAAAATCTATTTTTAGCAGTGGCGGCCATCTTGAATTTCCGGCCGGCCTGAAATTTTGCTAGGATCAATTAGACATCAAGAGCAACATTCCTGTGAAGTTTCATGAAAATCCGTAAAGTAGTTTCAGAGGAGTAGTCGCTACAAGTTTTCATTATATAACTCTATGTAAACAAAGATGGCCGCTGACAGCCATGTTTAACATTGAATCAAAATAATGTTCGACTCGGATAACCATCATGTCATGCTGATAATTTTAGAAAAAGTCCCATATCAATATCACTTATAGTTTTCAAGAAGTAGTCGCTACAAACTTATATTTTTTAAATCTATTTTTAGCTGTGGCGGTCATCTTGAATTTCTGGCCGATCTGAAATTTTGCTAGGATCAATTAGACATCAAGAGCAACATTCCAGTGAAGTTTCATGAAAATCCGTCAAGTAGTTTCAGAGGAGTAGTCGCTACAAGTTTTCAATATATAACTCTATGTAAACAAAGATGGCCACTGGCAGCCATGTTTAACGTCGAATCAAAATATTGTTCGACTCAGATAACCTTCATGTCATGCTGATCATTTAAGAAAAAGTCCCATATCAATATCTCTTATAGTTTTCAAGAAGTAGTCGCTACAAACTTATTTTTTAAAAATCTATTTTTAGCCGTGGCGGCCATCTTGAATTTCCAGCCGACCTGAAATTTTGCTAGGATCAATTAGACATCAAGAGCAACATTCCTGTGAAGTTTCATGAAAATCCGTCAAGTAGTTTCAGAGGAGTAGTCGCTACAAGTTTTCATTATATAACTCTATGTAAACAAAGATGGCCACTGGCAGCCATGTTTAACGTCGAATCAAAACGATTTTCAACAAGGACCAACATCATGTCATCCTGATCATTTTAGAAAAAGTCCCATATCAATATCTCTTATAGTTTTCAAGAAGTAGTCGCTACAATCTTATTTTTTAAAAATCTATTTTTAGCTGTGGCGGCCATCTTGAATTTCCGGTCGACCTGAAATTTTGCTAGGATCAATTAGACATCAAGAGCAACATTCCTGTGAAGTTTCATGAAAATCCGTCAAGTAGTTTCAGAGGAGTAGTCGCTACAAGTTTTCATTATATAACTCTATGTAAACAAAGATGGCCGCTGGCAGCCATGTTTAACGTCGAATCAAAACGATTTTCGACAAGGACCAACATCATGTCATGCTGATCATTTTAGAAAAAGTCCCATAGCAATATCCCTTAGAGTTTTCAAGAAGTAGTCGCTACAAACTTGTTTTTTAAAAACCTATTTTTAGATTTGGTGGCCATCTTGGATTTCACATCTACATGAATTTTTGCTAGGATCAACTAGACTTCATGGGCAACATTTCTGTAAAGTTTCATGAAAATCCATTCAGTAGTTTCAGAGGAGCAGTCGCTACAAAAAAAAAGTTAACGGACGGACAGACGGACGGACGACGGACACCGCACCATGGCATAAGCTCTGCTGATCTCTGATCAGTAGAGCTAAAAATCATTCAACCGGAACACGGCGGTTTTAATACATGCACCACTAGGCTTGATACTGATCATCCTTGTCAAGTTTCTTTGAAGTCCGGCCAGGGGTTCAGGAGAACTAGTCCGGACAAAGTTTGTATATCAAAAACCTTTAAAGGGCCATTACTCCCCAAAAAATCTGTCAACTGGAAGATGACGATGATATGCACATCTAGGCTTGGTACTGATCATCTCTGCAAATTTTCACTGAAATCCGGCCAGGAGAACTAGTCCAGACAACGTCTGTGTAGTATAACCTTTGAAGGGCCATAACTCTTGCCAAAAAATCATTCAATCGAACATGACAATGATATCCACAATTAGACCTGTTACTGATCATCCCAAAAAAGTTTCGTTGAAATCCGGCCAAGGGTTCAAGAGAACTAGTCCAGAAAAAGTCTGTATTAAAACCTTTATAGGGCCATAACTCCGGCAAAATCATTCAATCAGAACATGGTGACAATATGTACAACTAGGCTTGGTAATGATCATCTAGTTTCATTGAAATCAAGCCAACTGAAGGCCCTATTCTTGTTTTAATGGGGCAAAATGCTTCTTTTTTTAACTAAATCATGGGCCATAACTTCGGTGTTAATAATGCGATTTGGTTGGTTTTCAAACTTGTCCAAGCTTTCATTGATGTTAACAATCTGGTTAAGTTTGGTAAAGATCAGATGAAAAATGAAGGCCCTATTGTGTTTACGAGGCAAATATAGCAATTTTAACTAAATCAAGGGCCATAACTCCGATGTTACTGGTCCGATCTGGCTGGTTTTCGAACTCCTCCGAGCTTTCATTGATAATAATAATCTGGTAAGTTTGGTAAAGATCGGATGAAAATGAAAGTGCTATAGTGTTGACATCAAAAGGTTAATGGACGATGGACAAAAGACCATGGCAGCCTTTGGCCAGTAGAGCTAATAATAATCATACCATAAACACATATTATCTAAACAATATACTCACGCAACAATATACTCATGCAAGCTTTATTTTATTTTATTTATTTTTTAATTGAAAATTTAAGGTTTTAGAGTAATAATCAAAACCCTACATGTTTTTTTAATCTATTTTAGCCATAATCCATCAAGAAGATTCAGAGGAGTGGTGACCACAAAATAGTAATGGACGGATGTACAGATGGATGTACAGACGACGCACCACTGCATAAATTGTAACTGAAACAAGTTTCACACCCGAATGATTACGAGAGTTTGAAAATAAGTTGAATATGACTATATCTGTGATAGTTGCAGATTACTCATACATGTGATACCTCACGGCGTGAGATGAAATCTCACGGAATTCTAACCCTCCTCCCGGCCCCACGGAATTGTGTGAAAAACTCCCGTAAAATTGCTAAAATCGATTTTTCAAAAATCATCGGTCTAATTCCTTTGTTTGGTAATGCCAACTTGATCGCGAGACCGTCACGCGACATACCTGCATTTGACCTGGATCAATAGCCTGGGGGAAAGTGGGTGAAAGTGTTATTTGCAAACAGTTTATTGGCTTAATTGATCTTACCAAAGGATTAGCAGCACACTTATGAAGTCTTTAATGAAGTCCGGAATTAAACAGGTTAGATACGACTTGAAACAAATTGCAGGCGTCATTTATTTACAAGTGGAAAATGAATGTTTGTTAAAGGTGATGCAGTAATTATCGGATAGCGAAAACGAAGTAGACTTTGTCAACATGATTTGATGAGTATGTATGATTTAATTAAAACAATAAGGGATGTTCCATTAAAACATACCAGGGGGTGTTTTTCAAGTTAAAAAACACATTTTTTTCTCTAATCAATACTCGCCGATTAAGCAGATTTGTCAAGGTTGTGTTGCTTCTAAAAATAGAATGAATTCAAGAACGACAACTCCTACGAAATTTCGTACTTCGTACTCTGTTAGATTCGTACTATTGTACATCGTACTCATTTTGATTCATACTATCGGTTATTTTTCAGAGGGGAAGTTATTAGCAGCCAATTTTGCACGCCCGTTTTTGAAAAATCGCGGCCAATATTTGTCGAAGTGGGTGGGGCAAAAAAATTATTATTATTATTATTTTTTTTTTTTTAAACTCTTCCTTTCTCAATATTTTATGTTTTATAAGTACGAAAATATAACAACAAACTTTAAAGGGGCACTGTCTGTAAGTATTAAAAGCAGACTATTGAGCATAACCGAATAACAAGCGAAATGAACAGTGAACATGTTTATCATTGGTTATTAAATAACATATTGTTTAAAAACTGTTTTTATTCATTCTTGTTATCTCTCCTGACATCAATGAAGAAACTTGTTTAAAAGTGTATTTTTAGGTATTCGTTTATGGAATTTGGGTATAAAATACTGCTTGCGCGCTAAAAATAGCCCGCGAAAAAAACTCCCAGATTTTGCATGAATCTCCCTTAAACAAGAGGTCAATGACCTTGAAGCTCTACTGATTGATTTTGATTTCAGGAAGTAGTCGCTACAGACTTGTTTTTGAAAAATTATTTTTAGCCGTGGCAGCCATCTTGAATTTCCGGCAGACCTGAAATTTTGCTAGGATCAATTAGACATCAAGAGCAACATTCCTGTGAAGTTTCATGAAAATCCGTCAAGTAGTTTCAGAGGAGTAGTCGCTACAAGTTTTCATCATATAACTCTATGTAAACAAAGATGGGCCACTGGCAGCCATGTTAACGTCAAATCAAAATAATGGTTGACTCTGATAAGCATCATGTCATGCTGATCATTTTACAAAAGTCCCATATCAATATCACTTATAGTTTTCAAGACGTAGTCCCTTCAAACTTCTTTTTTAAAAATCTATTTTCAGCTGTGGTGGCCATCTTGAATTTCTTGCAGACCTGAAACTTTGCTAGATCAATTAGACATTAAGAGCAACATTCCTGTAAAGTTTCATGAAAATCCCGCCATGTAGCTTTCAAAGGAGTAGTCGCTACAAGTTTTTACTTATAACTCTATGTAAACAAAGATGGTGCTGGCAGCCATGTTTTAAGTGAAATCAAAACAATTTTTCGACAAGGACCAAATCATATTCATGCTGATCATTTTAGAAAAAGTCCATATCAATATCACTTATAGTTTTCAAGAAGTACGTCGCTACAAACTTGCTTTTTTTTAATTTATTTTTAAGCCATGCTGGCCAACTTGAATTTCCGGCCGACCTGAAATTTTGCTAGGATCAACTAGACATCAAGAGCAACATTCCTGTGAAGTTTCATGAAAATTCATTAGTAGTTTCAGAGGAGTAGTCGCTACAAGTTTTTACTATATAACTTTATGTAAACAAAGATGGCCATGTTTACTGTCGAATCAAAACGATTTTCGACAAGGATCAACATCATGTCATGCTGATCATTTTAGAAAAAAGGCCCATATTAATATCATTTATAGTTTTTCAAGAAGTAGTCGCTATAAATTTGTTTTTTAAAAATCTATTTTTAGCTGTCGTAGCCATCTTGGATTTCACATCAACGTGATTTTTGCTAGGATCAACTAGACATCATGGGCAACATTCCTGTAAATCCATCCAGTAGTTTCAGAGTAGTTGCCGCAAAAAAGGTTTACTGACAGACAGACGGACACCGCACCACAGCATAAGCTCTGCTGATCTTTGATCAGTAGATAAAAATGAAAAGAAAAAAAAACTCAATGTAACGTTAAATTATGATCTTCTTAATACTATAAAGCAAGATAAGATTCTTGGAGTTCTGGTAGACAACAATCTGACTTGGTCTGCCCATATAGATTATATCTCTAAGTAAGTATCAAGAAAAGTACCTTGATGTTTTCACTTTTTTTGGGTACAGTACTAGAGTTAATGTTCAAGATGGTTGCCCCCCACAGCAATATGACCACACCCAGTAGAACACATCCCTGACGGCGATGGAGGTTGAAGTAACGGAACCATCGTGCCATTGACATTGTATGTCAACTCTTAAATATCTGCACACTCATCTGAAACGAGAGAAGATTGACATAAAGAAACCATCGATCCAGTGACACTGTACGTTACCGGAGTGTGACTGATGCAGTGACATTGTACGTTACTGGAGTGCGACTGATTCAGTGACATTGTACGTTACGGGAGCACGACTCATCCAGTGA